>BJKM01000625.1:470000-535325 GCA_015082035.1 Chaenogobius annularis
TAACTGACTTTCGCTCCCTCCTCGCGCCCTCCTCGAAAGTCAGTGTACAATAGGATGTAGATGGCCCATCTCAGGGCTGTTAGCAAAAACAGTAGGATTAGTCTCAAGTGAAACCAAAACTCTCCCCCCTTTATCAGGAGGTCCCGCCCTGTGGGCAGGGTTTACACAGAGTAGGATATAAACCTGAGTTCCCAGACTCGATGCACAGATTGAGAATGACTCTTTGATGAAAGTCGAAACTTATTATTTTTTCTAAAACAGAGTCCAGATGACTACAACTTTTTCTACAGTGGAACACTCCTGGATGAATGAGGGATTACGCCGACAAACAAGACCAAATTCAATCAGCATTTGAATCCTTCTAATATTTCAGAATCAGAATCAGAATCAGAATCAGAATCAGAAAGAGTTTATTGCCATTGTCAATGAACAAAATTCACAAACATAGGAACTTGTCTCGGCCTTAAGGTGCAACATAGAACACTGAGCAATAATAAAACAACATATATTTCAATCAAAAAGGGCATGCATTAAGAAACAATTTAAAATTACTATAAAATAAAAAATAGGCAGTGGTTCAAATAGACCATGTCCAGGGTGAGAAGGGTCAGCTGTGATCCGACCTGCTCGTCCCAGAGCCCTGGAGACGTTCAGGTCCTGCAGAGATGGAAGTCTGCAGCTGACCACCTTCTCAGCAGAACGCACAATGCGCTGTAGTCTCTGTTTGTCCCTGGCTGTGGCTCCAGCAGAGGGCGCTGTAGTCTCTGTTTGTCCTTAGCTGTGGCTCCAGCGTACCACACGGTGATGGAGGAGGTGAGGATGGACTCAATGATGGCCGTGTAGAACTGCACCATCATCTGCACTGGCAGCTTGGCTTTCCTCAGCTGCCGCAGGAAGTACATCCTCTGCTGGGCCTTCTTGATGAGGGAGCTGATGGAGGGCTCCCACTTGAGGTCCTGGGTGATGGTGGTGCCCAGGAAGCGGAAGGAGTCCACGTGGTGATGGGGAGTCTGTCATGACGAGGGGGGGCTGGGGGGCTGTGACTTTCCTGAAGTCCACGATCATCTCCACTGTCTTCTGGGCGTTGAACTCCAGGTTGTTATCGCTGCACCAGGACACCAGCCGGTCCACCTCCCTCCTGTAGACGGACTCATCCCCGTCCGAGATGAGCCCGATGAGGGTGGTGTCGTCCGCAAACTTGATGAGTTTTCCAGAGTCATGGCTGGAGGTGCAGCAGTTTGTGTACAGGGAGAAGAGCAGAGGAGAAAGAACACAGCCCTGTGGAGCTCCTGTGCTGATAGTCCGAGTACCTGAGACATTCTTCCCCAGCCGCACGCACTGCCTTCGATCCGTCAGGAAGTCAGTGCTCCCCCTCCAGGTGGAGTCAGGCACGTCGAGCTGGGAGAGCTTGTCCTGGGGCAGAGCAGGGAGGATGGTGTTGAATGCAGAGCTGAAGTCCACAAACAGGATCCTGGTGTAGGTTCCCGGGAGTCCAGATGCTGACTCCAGGGAGGTGTTAAAAATGTCTGTGAAGACGGGGGCTAACTGTCCTGCACATTGTCTAAATGTAGCGGGAGAGACGCTTTCGGGGGTTGGATTTCCGAAATAGCCTGTGAACATCCTGTTCCTGAACTGAGAGAGTGGTGGGGGAGGTGGGGGGACCAGGTTTGGGTTGGGGGAGGTGGCCACCGTGGGGGAGGGGGGTCACATCAAACCTGGAGTAGAAGATGTTGAGTTGCTCAGCCAGTTTTCGATTGTCTGCAGCAGGGGGGGCTCGGGGCTTGTGGTTGGTGAGAAGCCGGAGCCCCCTCCACACGGAGGCGGGGTTGTTGTCAGAGAACTGCTGCTTCAGACGCGTATTGTACTGTGATCTCGCTCCAGAAACCTCTTTGCTAAATCCATACTTTGCATCTTTGTAGCGCCCCCTGTCTCCAGCCCTGTGCGCTGCCTCCTTCTGCTGCCTTAACTGCCTCAGTTTTGGAGTGAACCAGGGTTTGTCATTGTTGAAAGTGACTTTGGTTTGTGTTGGTATGATGCTGTCCTCACAGAATCGAATGTATGACGTCACAGTGTCCGTGTCCTCATCCAAACTCTCTGTGGCAGCTCTGAAGACCTCCCAGTCTGTGATGTCCAAACACGCACGGAGCTCCTCCGCTGCCTCATTGGTCCACTTCTTAGAGGTCCTCACTGCAGGTTTTGGAGAGCTTCAGCCTCTGTCTGTACGTGGGGATCAGGTGAACCATGGCGTGATCTGAAAAGCTGAGAGCAGCGCGAGCCACGGCGCGGAAGGCGTTACTGACTGTTGTGTAACAGTGATCCAGCGTGCTCTGCTCTCTGGTTGGAACTTTAATAAACTGTCTGTACTTTGGTAGTTCGTGGCTGAGATTCCCCTTGTTAAAATCACCCAGGATAATACACAAGAAGTCCGGGAAGGTCCGCTCCACACTCAGAATCTGGTCCGCGAGCGCGCGCTGTGCCACGTGCACGTTTGCGCTCGGTGGGATGTAAACAACAGCCAGAATGAATGAGGCGAACTCACGTGGCGAGTAGAATGGTTTGCAGTTAATGAAATATATTCCAGATCAGGAGAGCAGTGTTTGGAGATCACAGTCACATCTGAAGACCAGGCATTGTTGATGTAAAAACAGACTCCTCCGCCGCGTGTTTTACCCCCGGAGAGAACCTCTGGCGGTCCGTACGAAAAAGGCGAAACCCCTCGATCTGCACAGCGCCGTCCGGGGATCGGCTCGCTGAGCCACGTCTCCGTTAAGCACAAAACAGGAGATGAAGAAAAGTCTCTGTTTCGTCTCATCAGCAGCGCCAGTTCGTCCATTTTGTTGGAGAGTGAACGAACGTTGGAGAGGAAAATCCCAGGTAAGGGCGTCCGTGTACCGCGTCTCCTGAGCCGTACAAGGACCCCGAGCATTTTCCTCGCCTGCGGCGTCTCACTCTTTTAGCCAAAAGAAGGGCTAATTCAGCAGCAGAAGCTAAAAAAACTGGAACTAGGTCCGTAGGAGTTGTGGTTCGGAATGACAAGAGCTCTTCAAGGGTGTAAGAGCACGCAGACACACAATTTACAGACAAAAACAGACAAAACAAAGAGCACCGAAAGGCCAGGGCATCCGTGTGCGGAGCCATCTTGGATCAACAATTCAGGAGATAAACAGGAGGATATACAGTCAATTCCTTTCTGGTCACCTTCAATTTACCAGTTATGTCAGAAGAGCAAAAATACAAAATTAGGAGCTGAAATGTCGGAAATACAGGCAATCAAAAGATTAAAGAACAATAAATCTCCAGGGAGAGATGGGTTCACCTCAGAGTGGTATAAAGCTCTAAAAGAAACTCTTATCCCACTGCTTTCAACAACATTTAACAGGGCACTTAAGAAAGCTCAGACCCCTCCTAGTTGGAAAGAAGCCATTATATCCCTGATACCTAAAGAAGGGATCGGACCAATTGGATTGTGCCTCATACAGACCCATTTCTATTCTGAATGTGGACTATTGTATCTACACCTCAATTATGTCCAAAAGAATGGATCAAATACTCCCAATCTTAATCCACAGTGATCAGACAGGATTTATTACCAAATGACAAACACAAAACAACATAAGACGATCCTTACACATAATGAGCCAAATACAAAAACAACAAAACAAAGCTGTGATCATTAGTTTGGTTTGGACGCTGAAGAAGGCTTTTGATTCTGTTAGCTCGCCATATTTATTTAAAGTGCCGAACAAATTTGAAATGGATGAAAATTGATTGTAAAAAAAAAATATTGGGACTCTTTACGATGGTCCAACATCAAGAATTAAAATCAATGGCCACCTGATGGATCTGCTGACCCTGGAGAGAGGGGTGAGAGGGACGCCTGGTCTAGATCTAGAACCACTGGCCCAATATATTAGACAATCAAAAACAATTCATGGTGTTACAATTGATGGGATGGAACATTGCCCTGCTACACAGGACGATGTTCTATTATATTTGACCAAACCAGACATTTCAAAGGGATGCAATTCCTTCAAAAACTGGGACCTGAATAATGCTCCTGAATAAAAGCTGCTCCAACGAAATTTACAAAAAGAAACAAGAAATTGTATATATACGGGCCGCACCTGTCAATGAGCCGCAGATGCCCACGTTGTAACATGAGATATTTACACACGGTAGTCATGCACCGGTTGTTTTTTGAACTGGGGGTCTAATTAGACTAATTTCACTGTGAATATGAGTTGGATTGTAATAAAACACACAGCAGTTTGAAGTTAACATACAGTAAACACATCACAGCTGTCCCCTCTGTCCACTCTGTCCTTGAGTACTCTGTGTGAGCGTATTTACCTGTGTCTGTGTCTTCACATCTGCTCCTGAGCTTGTGCTTAGCAAGTGTTGCGTTGTAACATGAGATATTTACACAGAAATATGATCCACGGTAGTGATGTGACCCGTGGGGCAGGTCTGGCCAAGAAAGTCTCATTTCAATGCGGCAGGTTCCTAAACTGCAGACCGCTGTATATTGCATGTCCGCACGTGTGTCTTTGGTTCAGCCGCGTCTAGATTCATTTCCTCATTAGACTCATTGCTCAGTGAATATGAGTCTGATTGTAATAGAACACGCAGCATGATGAAGCTTAAAATACAGAGAACGCGACGTGTCCCCTGGACAGTGCTTTCACTGTCCAGGGGACACGTCGCGTGTCCCCTGGACAGTGTCTTCTTCTTCTACAGTGTGTCAAATGCTTGTGATTCCTGCAAGATTGCCCCCCGGTGGCCGTTAGCCAGTAAAAATCTATAAATTAGATGCACCGCAGGGTTCAAAGCGTGGGAAAGCAACCCCCCTTTTTTGTACCCCCCTTTTTACTACTATAAAAAAGTGTAATATGTATATGAATGTGTACACGCGATGCAGTGGAAAAATAAATTGAATTGAATTGAATTAATTAATGGATTAAAAGAAATCTCAAGATTTGTATGGCAAGGCAAAAGACCATGTATCCGGTTCAAAACGTTACAATTACCAAAAGAAAAAGGAGGTTGGGGTTTTTACTTTGTCTAAAAAATTACTTTATTTCAGCTCAAATCAGAGTGTTGCTGGTGTGATCCAGAATATGAAGTTCAATAGAAAAATATTGAGATTAATGTTGTGCTGGGGTTCCTGTACAGGCCTTACTGGCAGATGACAAACAGTAGAGCCATTTGGAGGAAGCTAAGAATCCCTGGGTAAAATCTGTGCTTACAACATGGAAGGAGCTGATCAAAACAGACAAACCAAACAAAGATGTTAAAATCTTAGACTAGTTGTTTTATGACCAAGATTTTGTACCAAATAGAACTGACCTGAGATTCAAGGTCTGGATTACAAAAGGTATAAATGTTTTTCACCAAATTTTAAAAGATAATCACATGAAAAACTTTGGTATGTTGAACGAATCTTTTGGCTTGGAGAAACAGGACTTTTATAAGTTTTTGCAAATAAGGAGTTATTATAACCAAGAAATTAAACAAAGCAACAACAACCGTAACCCTCTAATTTAATTATTTGTTAAAGCTATAAATCGGAGCTCTCAAGGGGAATAATGTAAAAATTATATAAACGTATTGACGATTTAGGCATCCGCTCTACTAAATATTTTAAAAAGAAATGGGAAAGAGAAGGTACTCTTGTTATGATGGACTTAGAATGGGAAAATGAGAGAGTTTTGTTTGGAAAAATGTGTCACGCCATGTCAAGAAAATAAACAAAGCAATGACCATTGGGTGTATGATGGCAGAGTGGTTCGAGCTCTCGGGCCAAACCAACGTCACACACGACCTCTCTGGTTACCATGGGCGTAGCTGCATAAGGCTAAAGTCACTGGGGTAGGCTCCAGTCCCCTGCAACCCCTACTGGGAACAAGCAGTAGACAAATAATACTTTCTGTTTCAGGAGCGTGGTCCATAGAGTGCAGGTCCATTTCCTCTGTAAAACTTTTCCTTGAGTGTGACGCCAAAGAAGACGGTACATACAGAGTCCTAAACATCAGGAACACAGGTCCAACTGCATAGTGCTCAGTTATATGCACCTCTGCCACCGCGTATGCCCAATGAGAGGTGGAGCAGAGGAGCAGAGGAGCAGCAGCAGAGTCAGAGGAGCAGAGACAGAGGAGCAGAGTAAGGGGAGCAGAGGAGCAGAGGAGCAGAGTCAGAGGAGCAGAGGCCGAGGAGCAGAGTAAGAGGAGGAGAGGGGGAGGAGCAGAGGAGAGGAGGAGCAGGAGAAGGAGCAGAGGAGGAGGAGTAGCAGCCTGGGAGGAGGAGCCGAGGCAGAGGAGGAGCAGAGTGAGGGGGGCAGAGTCAAAGAAGAAGAGGCAGAGAGCAGAGGAGGGGGAGCAGAGGCAGAGAAGGAGGAGTAGCAGCAGAGAAGAGGAGCAGAGTCAGAGGATCAGAGGAGAAAATGCAGAGGATCAGAAGCAGAGGAGCAGCAGAGGTAGAAGAGCAGAGGAGCAGAGGAGGCGGAGTAGCAGCAGAAAAGGAGGAGCAAGAGGCAGAGGAGCAGAGTCAGGGGGGAAGAGGAGGAGGAGCAGAGGCAGAGAAGGAGGAGCAGAAGAGGAGGAGCAGAGACAGGCGCAGTCAGGGGGGCAGAGTCAGGGGGGCAGAGTCAGAGAGATGAAGAGGCTGAGAGCAGAGGAGGAGGAGCAGAGGAGGAGGAGCAGCAGAAGAGGAGCAGAGAGAGAGGAGGAGGAACAGAGACAGGAGAGGAGTCAAAGGAGAAGAGACTGGAGCAGAGGAGGAGCGGAGAAGGAGGAGCAGGGAGTGAGACAGGGTCAATGGAGAGTGAAACAAGAAACAAGGCAGACGGGCAAGGTTTGCGTGTTCTAACCTGATGTTCTCTTTGTGCCCTCAGCCTGAACGCTCTCAGACCTCCAGCCATGGGGGACTGGAGCCTCCTTGGACGCCTGTTGGAGAACGCACAGGAGCACTCCACAGTCATCGGGAAGGTGTGGCTGACTGTGCTCTTCATTTTCCGGATCTTGGTTCTGGGGGCAGCAGCTGAGGACGTGTGGGGGGACGAGCAGTCGGACTTCACCTGTAACACTCAGCAGCCGGGCTGTGAGAACGTGTGCTATGACCAGGCCTTTCCCATCTCACACCTGCGCTTTTGGGTGCTGCAGATAGTCTTTGTGTCTACCCCCACTCTCATCTACCTGGGCCATGTGTTGCACCTGGTCCGGCTGGAGGAGAAGCGGCGGGAGCGGGGCCCGGACCTTCACAAGGCCCACAGATTCACAGAGGATACGGAGGGGTTGTTTACCAATCACGATGACACTGGTGGCAGAAATATTATTCCACCAATCAGGGACGAGCACGGAAAGATCCGCCTCCGGGGGGCCTTACTGCGCACTTACGTGTTCAACATTATCTTCAAGACTCTGTTTGAAGTTGGCTTCATTTTGGGACAGTACTTTCTGTATGGCTTCCGGCTGAGGCCTTTATACAAGTGTGCGCGATGGCCATGCCCCAACACTGTGGACTGCTTCATCTCCAGGCCCACGGAGAAGACTATCTTCATCATCTTCATGCTGGTGGTGGCCTGTGTGTCTCTTTTGCTGAACTTGCTGGAGATCTATCATCTGGGATGGAAGAAGCTGAAGCAGGGAGTGACCAGTGCCTTGGCTCCGGATCTGGAGTCCACACAGACCCACAACAATAGGGTGGAGGTCTCCAGAACAAACCCCGAAAGTTTAAATTTTCCTCCCAACTACACAGGGGTGGCGGCCAGCAGCACGGCCTTCCTGCCTCCCCTGGTCGAGCAGCCACCCCAATCTACACATTTCTACTTCAGCAATAACAACAACCATAATTTGGCCACTCGGCAGAACTGGGCTAACCTGGCAACAGAGCAGCAAACCAGAGACCTGAGGAGCTACTCGCCCCCCTCCTTCTGCAGTTTGGATGCCCCTCCTTCAGGCAGCAGAGGCAACCTGAGCAGCGAGGGCCAAACGAGGCCGGAGTACAGTCAAGGGGAGAGCTCCGACCCACGCCGTCTGAGTCAAGCCAGCAGGGGCAGCAGTGGGAGAATGCGCCCTGATGACCTGGCTGTCTGAAAGCTGAATGTGTCTGCATCCGCCCCCCACCAGTCGGGAGAGGCCAGGTACAGCCACAACACACGACACACACACCACATAATGACAATACAACAATATGACTATCCTGGTCACACACTGAGAGTTCTTCTGAAAAATATGCAAAATTTGATGTCATATCCCATTTGCATTCAATATCACCATGCTCCCAGAATGTAACAGCTGTGCTTGCTGTATTGTTCTAACCCAGTTTTGACAGTTTACATTTGGTGGACAGGTTATTCACATTTCTGATTATATATTAGGAGTTAACTGTGTGAAAAAAAGCACATGTACATATATATTCACAGCGTTTTCCATGGCACTCCAAATTTAGCTCATATACATCCTTTTTCACCTGATAATCCATCCTTTAGATCCTCGAGAAGAGCAGAGGAGAAAGTGCTATTGGGCTGGCATAAGTGGCCACAGTGGGGGAGGGGGGGAGGCCTCAAACCTGGTGTAGAAGGCGTCAAGCTCCTTGGCCAGTTCTCGGTCGTCTGCAGCGTGGGGGGCTTGGGGCTTGTAGTTGGTAAGAAGAAAATATAGAACAGACACAGAACATGACAAGAGAGCGAGATTTAAAGTAAAAAAATTACAAATAGATATCAACTAGGCTGGTCCAAAGTTAGTCAAATTTGTCCATTTCCAAATTAAGCATGACTGTGATTTTTTTTTTTCCATTTTTCTGATATCCGTCACAATGTTAGTCCAGTTCTTGATCGTTGGTGATGTTTGTGTACATTCCAATAGCATCCATTTATTTTTAATCTCTCTGGTCGAAAACAGCAAACGCACACAAGAACCATAGGAACACAGAACATCTGAAATGGTAAAAAAGAAAACAAAAGGGTTCATATTGCAAACCGGCATTGAACCCAAAACCTTATCAAAAAATGATCATAAAAGGTAGAGAAGTCCAATCCCAGGCACTCCTGACACCAATCCTCAGAAAAAACTGGCTATATAACCTCCATGGCTCACCACGTCCCCCTGCTGCACTCTGCAAGGATTTTCCAATTTCCCACAAATCCAATCCCACATTTGGCACTGATGTGGGAGAAAAACACCAGACTTGATGTCATCATGCAAAACGACCCCCCACGCTCTCCCCCACACAAATGCTAAATCCATCAGGAATCCTGGTGGTGCTGTTCAAAGACTGGCTCCTCTTAGGTGTGATCGAATCCCAGGGGTCCAGGATGGGCCCCTTTGCAAATGTCTCGCCCGCCGCGAGGGCATCGTCTTTAACAGAAACCAGACAGCCAAAGTCCGAATGCAATCAACGAATACCCACCCTGTACTGTCATGTGATTTGTTCAACCTGTGTCCTATAAAGAGACACGGGATTCCTTAGTGTGGGCCGAAGTCCTGGAAGGGAGAGACAATTTTGTATTAGGGAGAGATTGATTCAAAATTTGCACTGAATTAAACCATTCACTTTGAGACAAGACATCTCTGTCTGATCGATTATATCCTAACTATTACTTAAGTTTTCCACGACAGGCACATCGATGAGTTGATGTACTTAAACACAGTTCATGTACAAAAGCAGACAGCCAACATGGAGCACAAAGTCTGATGTTAAAAACAACTTAATCTTGTCACTGTCATTAGTCTCTTCCAATGAACAGAAATATTTTACCATGTGACCACAACCTGAACTCACATGCCCCACGCTGGTGGCTCCATCCTCTGTACTGTTCATTTCTCTGTGTTTTGCATCTTCCTTAAGAGCACCTCTGCTTCTCCTGGTGTTCTGAGCACGTCTGTTTTACCTTCAAAAGTCACCAGAAGAGTCGTGGGGAAAGAGAATACATGTCTCAGTTTTCTCTTCCTGAGCTCCTCACAGATGTGGTGGAACTTTTGCCGTTGTTGGCAAACCTCGTATGGAATATCTGGAGTGAAAGAAGACGATGCTTGCCTTTGTACTAGAGGTCTCCTTTAACCCTTGCAGCCTTCAAGGGTTAAAGGAGACCTTTAGCTCCCTCTGCTTTCAGCTGAGCAGTCACAGCAGCGGACATGATCGGGGAATGGGAACAACTCGGGGGAATGGGAACAACTCGGCTCTAAGAGAGTCCATGGCACGCTGCATTTCGGACATCCTGAACCATATGTTACGACAAGTTATATTCTCTCCCCCTTCCAATGCAAAGAAATCGTGAGAGTCGGCGGGATCCTGTTTCTCCAGCGGGGAGGGACCATGGCTCGCCGCCTCAGATTCACTAGCCATGCTAGCCATGTTAGCCTCGTTAGCTTCGTTAGTTTGTGATGCGGGTTGTTTTCTAATGGGGCTGTGGACTCAGCTTTGTTTGTTTTGGATCCATAGTGTTACAAGACTTGCGCCTTCGTAGTTTACGCATCCCTTGTTCTTCTTCTTTGGGATTAGGTGGGTCAAACGATGATTTTAATGCCAAGTTTTGCAGCAGAGGTGTGGGTGCGTCAGCTCAAAGCGCCGCCGTTACCGGAAGTTCCTGATTGTTTTTATTCTATTGATAAAAAACAGAAGAAAATCATTAGAGCTGAGAGTAGCTGGGAGTGAGGGCTCTACTGCGCTGTGACAGTTTGTTAGCTTGGCTACAGTGCTGAAAAGAAATCTAGTGTTATTTTTGTTGACTTCTATTAAATTTGAATAGTCTCTGGTTTGGGCCTTACGCAGAGCCTCCTTATAGGACAGTAGGCAGATTTTCCATGCTTTTAGGGATTCCTCCGTGTGAGAGCGACGAAATGGTCTTTCCTAATTTTCTAACTCTTTGTTTATGTGAACGCAGTTCTTCATTGTACCATGGGGAGGCATGTTTTGGCCTAATGACCTTCTGCTTTAGCGGAGCTGCAACATCAAGAGCGGACTTCAGAGAGTTCATGGTCAAGTCGACAAATTGATCACTTACACTGGGACTAAGGCCGATCTCAGCAGGATCACATGACATGATCACATGACATGTCGCTGAATATTGGCTCTATTATTTCTGTGATCTTTGAGATCGATTTTTCCGATATTGTCCCCTTTTCATTCGCTTTATTCTCTGGGGCTGGATAATTTTAAGAACAAACTGATAAGATAATTAGGAAATGATCTGACAGTTTAGGGTTTTGATGGAAGACAATGAGGTCACTAATCTCTATTCCATATGTTAGAACAAGATCTAGAGTGTGCTTGTGACTGTGAGTTGGTTTATTACATTTTGAGCAAAACCAATGCTTTCTAACAGGGCGTTGAAAGAGTTACTGAGAGAGTTATCGTTCACGTTCACGTGGATATTGAAACTCCAGCTATCACTACTTTATCCCAGTCTAACACCAAGTTTGATATAAAGTCTGAGAACTCTTGTTAAAAACTCTGAATAGGGACCAGGAAGGTCGGTAGAGAACCACGAACAGGACTCCTTTTTGGTTTCTCCAATTTGGACATGTGATTGATCACATGAGGCTTTCAAATGAGCGAAAATGCATTGTTAATTTTAGGACTCAAGAGTAGGCTTGAGTGTGAGATCACTGCCACACCACCACCTCGGCCTGTGCTCCTGGCAGTCTGAAAGTTAGTGGTTAGTTAGAGCTAGAAGATCTATGTTATAATCACTAATTAATTCATTAACTAAAAGCGATGAGGAAATTGCCCTAATGTTTAGCGGTCCACATTTTATATTCTTATTTATTTGTTTATTTCTATCATTTGTGAGTGCTATTTTTATTTTTCAAAGGGATTTGCTAATAAAGCTAAATTATTTGGTCTGACACCTGACACAGAGACTTTTTTTAAATGGTTTGACTTTTTGACATTATTTGCACGAGGGACACACACAGTCTCTATCTGCCTTGAGTCTGAATACTTCAATTTGTGACAGAGCGGGCGAGAGAGCTCAGCGACAGAGGAGCGTCTTACACTGCTGCTCTGCGCCCGGGGCTCATCCCTGGGAGGTCACTTTAGACGACTAAGGCTATCGGTCAAATTCCAAACTAAGGGATGTACCTCGGATAATTGCCATCCCTCCGTATGAGCCTGAGCTTTCCCCAAAACGCACTCCAGTTTTATCTACTCAATATCACCAGTAATGTTTGCTGACAACTAAATAATACGGATAATCACAAATGGAGTTCATAGGTGATCTTTCTTCATCAACTAATATATATAGTTTTCATTACATTGGATTATTTCGTTTTTGATTGGGATGGCAGGGGAGTTAAGTTCAGTATTACTAATTCAGGTTTACAATGTGGAGAGAAAGCAGGTAGGGGACCCTGCAGCAGAAAAATGACATAGTACACCTTTAAACAGTGAAGCGTTTACTGTACATTACTGTCTCAGCCCAAGTCACATGAGCGGACCCCGTGGGGCTGGCAGCTCTGTGCAGTCACTGATGTGAGGCTCAAGTCTATGTAACTTGTCCAGTATTTTTGTACTTGACTTGGCCTAAGCTAATAGTCAAAATGCACGCTGTAGTATGTCCTTCATGTCCTTGATTGAAGGTCTGTTTCAGTTTCAGTCTGTTTTTATGTCTGTAAATTGTGTGTCTGCGTGCTCTTACACCCGTGAAGAGCTCTTGTCATTCCGAACCACAACTCCTACGGACCTAGTTCCAGTTTTTTTAGCTTCTGCTGCTGAATTAGCCCTTCTTTTGGCTAAAAGAGTGAGACGCCGCAGGCGAGGTAAACGTGCCGGGGTCCTCGTACGGCTCAGGAGACGGGGCACTCGAACGCCCTTACCAGAAATTTTCCTCTCCAACATCCACTCACTCTCCAACAAAATGGACGAACTGGCGCTGCTGATGAGACGAAACAGAGACTTTTCTTCATCTCCTGTTTTGTGCTTCACGGAGCCGTGGCTCAGCGAGCCGATCCCGGGACGGCGCCGTGCAGATCGAGGGGTTTCGCCTTTTTCGTGCGGATCGTCATAAAGGTCTCTCCGGGGGTCAAAACACGCGGCGGAGGAGTCTGTTTTTACATCAACAACGCCTGGTCTTCAGATATGACTGTGATCTCCAAACACTGCTCTCCTGATCTGGAATATCTCTTCATTAACTGCAAACCATTCTACTCTCCACGTGAGTTCGCCTCATTCCATTCTGGCTGTTGTTTACATCCCACCGAGCACAAACGTGCACGTGGCACAGCGCGCGCACGCGGACCAGATTCTGAGTGTGGAGCGGACCTTCCCGGACTCCTTGTGTATTATCCTGGGTGATTTTAACAAGGGGAATCTCAGTCACGAACTACCAAAGTACAGACAGTTTATTAAAGTTCCGAACCAGAGAGCAGAGCACGTTGGATCACTGTTACACAACAGTCAGTAACGCCTTCCGCGCCGTGGCTCGCGCTACTCTCGGCTTTTCAGATCACGCCATGGTCCACCTGATCCCCACCTACAGACAGAGGCTGAAGCTCTCCAAACCTGCAGTGAGGACCTCTAAGAAGTGGACCAATGAGGCAGTGGAGGAGCTCCGTGCGTGTTTGGACATCACAGACTGGGAGGTCTTCAGAGCTGCCACAGAGAGTTTGGATGAGTACACGGACACTGTGACGTCATACATTCTGTGAGGACAGCATCATACCAACACAAACCAAAGTCACTTTCAACAATGACAAACCCTGGTTCACTCCAAAACTGAGGCAGTTAAGGCAGCAGAAGGAGGCAGCGCACAGGGCTGGAGACAGGGGGCGCTACAAAGATGCAAAGTATGGATTTAGCAAAGAGGTTTCTCGAGCGAGATCACAGTACAATACGCGTCTGAAGCAGCAGTTCTCTGACAACAACCCCGCCTCCGTGTGGAGGGGGCTCCGGCTCCTCACCAACCACAAGGCCCCGAGCCCCCCCTGCTGCAGACAATCGAAAACTGGCTGAGCAACTTAACACCTTCTACTCCAGGTTTGATGTGACCACCCCCTCCCCCACGGTGGCCACCTCCGCCAACCCAAACCTGGTCCCCCCCACCTCCCCCACCACCCTCTCAGTTCAGGAACAGGATGTTCACAGGCTATTTCGGAAATCCAACCCCCGAAAAGCTGCTGGACCAGACGGCGTCTCTGCCGCTACATTAAGACATTGCGCAGGAGAGTTAACCCCCGTCTTCACAGACATTTTTAACACCTCCCTGGGGTCATGCCATGTCCCAGCCTGCTTCAAGTCTGCCATCATTGTCCCTGTCCCCAAGAAGCCCCGGATCACTGGACTTAATGACTACAGGCCTGTGGCGCTGACGTCTGTAGTCATGAAGTCATTTGAACGCCTGGTCTTGCCCCACCTCAAGTCCTTCACCTCCTCCCTGCTGGACCCCTGCAGTTCGCCTACAGAGCCAACAGGTCTGTAGACGACGCCATCAACCTGGCACTCCACTTCATCCTGCAGCATCTGGACTCCCCGGGAACCTACGCCAGGATCCTGTTTGTGGACTTCAGCTCTGCTTTCAACACCATCCTCCCTGCTCTGCTCCAGGACAAGCTCTCCCAGCTCAACGTGCCTGACTCCACCTGCAGGTGGATCACTGACTTCCTGACGGATCGGATGCAGTGCATGCGGCTGGTGAAGAATGTCTCAGACACTCTCACTATCAGCACAGGAGCTCCACAGGGCTGTGTACTTTCTCCTCTGCTCTTCTCCCTGTACACAAACTGCTGCACCTCCAGCCACGACTCCGTAAAAACTGATCAAGTTTGCGGACGACACCACCCTCATAAGGCTTATCTCTCGGACGGGGATGAGTGTGTCTACAGGAGGGAGGTGGACCGGCTGGTGTCCTGGTGCAGCGGTAACAACCTGGAGTTCAACGCCCAGAAGACAGTGGAGATGATCGTGGACTTCAGGAAAGTCACAGCCCCCCAGCCCCCCCCTCGTCATGACAGACTCCCCCATCACCACCGTGGACTCCTTCCGCTTCCTGGGCACCACCATCACCCAGGACCTCAAGTGGGAGCCCACCATCAGCTCCCTCATCAAGAAGGCCCAGCAGAGGATGTACTTCCTGCGGCAGCTGAGGAAAGCCAAGTTGCCAGTGCAGATGATGGTGCAGTTTTGCACGGCCATCATTGAGTCCATCCTCACCTCCTCCATCACCGTGTGGTACGCTGGAGCCACAGCCAGGGACAAACAGAGACTACAGCGCATTGTGCGCTCTGCTGAGAAGGTGATCGGCTGCAGACTTCCATCTCTGCAGGACCTGTACGTCTCCAGGGCTCTGGGACGAGCAGGTCGGATCACAGCTGACCCTTCTCACCCTGGACATGGACTATTTGAACCACTCCCCTCAGGCAGGAGGCTACGGTCCATCCGGACCAGAACCTCCCGCCACAAGAATAGTTTCTTTCCGTCTGCAGTTGGACTCATGAACACTTCTAAACACCTGCTACTTTAACTACACTATTCATCACTCACTGCACTGTCACTTTCTGCACTACAACTTTAAACTTAACTGTAAACTTGTGTACATAGCAATGCCTATTTTTATTTGTATTTTTATTTTATACTATAGTAATTTTAAATTGTCCCTTAAATGCATGCCCTTTTGTTTGACTGAATATATGTTGTATTATTATTGCTCAGTGTTTTGTGTTGCACCTTCATGCCGAGACAAGTTCCTATGTTTGTGAAGTTTGTTCTTTGACAATGGCAATAAACCCCTTTCTGATTCTGATTCTGATTGATTCACACAAACCAAAAGCTGCTGTGGTGTTTCTGAGGCAGCAATGTAGACAGAGGTGATTTTTACACTTCTTCATGGGAGGATTCAGTCCTCCCTCAAGTCCCTGCCCCGCCCCTGGGCCTTGTCCCAACAGTCCATACTATATTTAGAGGTGGTTGGCAGTGGATGTCAGTTCAATGATAACTGTGAGAGAGGGCCGACAGCTCCACGCCTAGCTGTTAGTGATGTAATGTGCACATGAAGCCTCGTGAAGGTCTGGGGCTTCAGGGCTCCTGGTTTCACAAAAAGGTTCAATACTCAAGGCATTAGTTAAAGTTATTCACCAACATATCCTATTTTCGTTACCTTAAAAATATTGAAATTCTTTGATCTTGTCAACATGGGCACAGCTGTAGTGATGTATAAGTAATTTGAATATACAAGAACTTGTATATTCAGATTACTTTTGACCAAACCAGAAATTTTCATACCCAATGTAACGCCTTTTCTTCTGAAACTTGGTCCAATGTCTGGATATGAAATTAATGTACAAAAAACTGGAATCTCTTAGATATTTAGGTGTGATACTCCATTGAGACCTAACAACAATCTTAGAGAAAAATATACCCATCTCTTTATGACTAAAAAAAGACCATGAAACTATAAAAGTGAATGTTTTGCCCAGGTTTCTCTATCTGTTCCAGGCTCTACCAATTCACCACTCACTCTACTGATTACATTAAGGGTAAATGGGAAAGAGAGGGTCACTTTGTTCTGGAGGATGAAGAGTGGGAAAGTATATGTACATCTCATTGGAAAACCACAAAATCACATGTTTGGAGAGAATTCTGTTGGAAAAGTGTGTCTCGCTTCTTTATAACCCCATGTCAAAGTGCCCATTACTCACAGGGAAATGCAGACTGTTGGAGAGGATGTGGCAGCAGGAGGCAAACCACTATCATGTGTTTTTGGGATTGTCCTGTTGTTCACAAGTTTTGGACTGAGATCAATAAAGCCTTACAGACAATTTATGACATCACCATCTCAAAAAAAGTTCTAACAAAAAAATGGATGACACAAAATGCACCGACAATCAAGGACTGGACTGACATTATACTGGACAAAAAATAACATTTGGACCTAATTTGAAAATGAACAAATTTGGGGACATAATCTTTTCTTTTAGGGCTCTCTAGGCCATGATTTTGTTTTTTTAAATTCTTTTTTCATGTATTTGTTTGATGTCTGATGCTTTTATTTTGTGTCAGCTCTCTCTCGCTGGTTGTTCTTTATTTAATTAAAACATTTTTTTTTTAAAAAACTGACCAAAAAACAGCTCTTTTCTCTGAATTGTAATTTGTAATTCTTGGTTCCATTATTTATATGGATTCACTCTCCGGATCCACGCGTTCCTGTAAATTATATATTGAAACCTGCTCATTTAAAATTATGATAAACATGCCCCAATGTCTAACCCTAACCCTAAATTCAGAAAACATGTAAACAGGTCTGTAAACATATGCAAGATATTTCATTCATTCACGTTCACACAAACATACATAAGACGTTATTATTGTCAAGTCCAAAAATAAAACAAAAATATAGATAAAACAAAATTGAAATTTAGTTTTGTTCTGTGCACATTTGTTAAAAAATGATCATGTATAAACACATCTTTTGTGACTATATTGAGGACAGGAATTGTCCTGTCTGTAATCAAATATTGATCATGTTTCCAAATCAGAATTGGTCTTGTTGCAGCAAGTTTAATAAAATCTTTCAGTATTTGATTGTTGTCAATCAAAGCAGACACTCTAAATCTTTGCTCTTCAGAGCACTCAGTACTAAACCAGCTGGGCTTAGTTAGCCAACTCATTCTTCATCAGTGTCTTTTGCGTTAGGTGGAACGTTCACGATTATCCTCCTACTGCCTTCTTGACCTCCTCATCTCCTCCCTCTGCCACATCCTCCGAGTACACTGGGCCAGTCTCCTCCACGTCCCCTCTGACCATGATGGCACGTCAGATTCTTTCTGAAAAAATCTCGAACAAAAACGAACACAAATCTAAAATGATATATCAAATACTTCCCATTGTGGCATCAGGCAAGGCAAGGCAAGTTTATTTGTAGAGCACAATTCGTACACAAGGCAATTCAAAGTGCTTCACACAACAGGAAAAAATGCATTAAAATCACAAAGACATGGCAGAAATCACAAGATAAAAGTTCAAGACATAAAAGAGAAGAGTGCAAAGAAAAGCATTTCAGTCATATGCACAGCCAAACAAAAGTGTTCTGGATGTACTGCAGCTGTTTTACAGCTCGTTTGGAGAGGCCAGTGAGCAGGCCGTTACAGTCTAATCTACTAGAGACAAACGCATGGATAAGTCTCTCCAGGTCTGGTTTAGACACTATACTTTTTGATTTTGGCAATGTTTTTTTAGATGGTAAAAAGCTGCTGATGTTATTGATCTGACGTGGCTGTTAAAATTCAAGTCTGAGTCCATTATTACCACCAGATTCTAACTTGATGTGTAGGTTTTAGAGCGAGACTCTGGAGGTGACTGTTTACACTTTCTCTTTGTTTCTGTGGGCCAAAGACGATGATTTCAGTCTTGTCTGAGTTCAGCTGGAGAAAGTTGTTTTGCATCCACACACTGATCTGTTGGATGCAGTAACAGAGTGAATCCACTGGTCCATATTCACCTGCCGTCAGTGAAACATAGATCTGAGTGTCGTCTGCATCATTGTGATAGGACACATTCTCGCTGCGTATCAACTGACCTAACGGCAGCATGTAGAGGTTGAACAGAAGGGGTCCCAGGATTGACCCTTGGGGCACCCACAGGTCAGGGGCATCTGGTCTGAGACACAGTCTGAGATCAGCTGTTTCCATTATCAGAAGCAGTGGCAGAATGCGGCTGAGAGGTCAAAGATCGGAGCAGCAGGAGCCTGCACAGGTGAGAGAACTTACAAACAGAATTACTTTTGCAGGCCGGAAAATGACTGGAGGTTTGAGTTTTTACATCCCAAAATCTTTTCGAGAGTCCAGGAGTGACATGGAGACAGCAGAGAATGTATATTTTTTCTCCAAATAAATGTAGACTGTAGTCAATACGCCCTCACAACTTTCACACCATTGAGCTTCAAAAGCTCGTCGTTTGTACGGCTAAAAGTTTAAATCTATGCCGATTCCCGTGCAGTTGTAACTTTTCAACCATCTGAAGTGGATCAGAGATCTGCATCTTAACTGGACACAAATGAGAATAGAGAAATGTATTGGAATGAGGAGCTACTGACATCAGAACATGATAGTGGGAGTGTGAAAGGCTCTTTGGTGGTGTCACCAGATGTTGCTAATGAAAGTGTGTAAATCCACAATTTATCTTAAGCTTTTGTGGCACTATGTTATTTAATCAGACTGTAAAATGGTTGCCCCATATATTTTTTTTTTAACTAGTATTAACAAGAACTATCACTACTGTTTAGATGTTGTTTTGAAGTGTAATACTCGGATGTCACCAGCAGAGGGTGCTTGATGCTTTCGCTACTAAGTTCTGACGCCCGCCGAAGAAATACAGTCAGTAAGCACAGCGCACAACAGGAATTAAGCGGTGTCCTGTATTAAGTGTTTGATATCTGTTGCAGATGCTGAAATAAAGAAATTAAATATGTTGCACCAGTGAATGAGTTGGCCATCATTCCGAGACGTGTAACATATTTTGGCGAGCCAGCCAGGAGGAGGCACTAGTGAGTCATCATCACCATCACCCAATCCTCCCTTCCCAAGAGACGAACCTTCATCTTCAAGCAATGATGGACAAAGTACAGCCTCTGCGTGATCAAGTGAGTGCCGCCTTGTGGCAGCTGGAGAGAGAGCTTCTCGTGGACGTGTGTGGTCGACTGAAATGTTCCGGCCTGGACAGCGGAGAACCTCTCGAAAAGACAAAGAGGGCACTTATCATGATGGCAGAGGACATGTTCGATAAGATTGAGATGAATCAAAAAGACGACGAAATTGAACAGTTTTACACAGACCTAAGCACATACATTGATAAACTGATTAAAGGCATAAAGCAGCTGGGTGAAAAGGAACAAGCAGAACCCCCTCCAACGAAAGGAACCCGAGGAAGCATCTGTACGTGTCACTGCTCCGAGGTTTTGCTGTCTCCTCGCAGAATTCGCCAGAACCAGCAAACACTCTGCAAGAGGTAACACTGAGAAGGGAGTTCAAAATCTGTGGGCAGATAGGAGAGCATGGACAGAAAGAAAAGCTGTCTTACCTCAGCCTAGTCCGTCAAATCGGAGATGGGCATGGAAAAAGGACATTCAGAGACTGAAGTTGTTGAGGCGGTGATCAGGGCCATTAGCCCAGGCCTTCCCCTGAGAGACATGTTGGAGATAAAACGTGGACTGACCCTGAGCAAATTGCTCACAATATTAAAGGGACATTACAAGGTAGACAGTTCCACTGAAGTATACCACCAGCTTCTCAATATCTCCCAAGAGGCCAAAGAAACTGCCCTGAACTTTGTATTTCGTGCCATTGAACTAAAAGAGAAACTGTTGTGGAGGGCAGCGAATGAGGAAACTGATGAGCTGTACAGCCGAATCACAATCCAGCGCAAGTTTCTACGCTCAATTGAAACGGGGCTGCTCAGTGACTCAATTAAGTACCAGTTGTTGCCTCTAACTCAGCAATTTGAGCATAACAGATGAAGAACTGATTGAAAGAGTAAATGAAGTATCAAAACTGGAAAACGAAAGACTGGAGAAGCGTAGAAGATCCACTGCAGCCAAGAGTCCCAAAGTGCAGGAACTCCAGACAGAATGCCAGATGGACCCTACACCTGTCCAGAGCTCCACCAAACCAAGAGAATCCCAGACTGCAGTGGCTGTCAAAGCCATAAAAGGTAAAGAGACTAAAAGTGAAAGTACAAACACACAGCAGATCATCGAAGAACTACGTAAAGAGATGAACAAATGTTTATGTCTGCCATGGAAGCGGGTCCCCATTCCATGGGACCAAGACAGAGAGAAAGGGGGTGTAAAAAGTGCAGAGAAGATGCGAAAGGGGATAACTGTCCACACTGTTTCAAATGTGGGCAGGAAGGTCACTTCTCTCGTGGATGTCGAGTTCAGAGACTGTCGGGAAACGGGGAGGGACTACTGAGGCGGGACCAGCAGTAGTCATAAACCAAGTGTCCCAAAGTGAGCAACAGAGTCCAACACCCGCCCCACAGCCACAACAACTAATGCCCTCTCAGCTGTAAGTGAAGTCCATTATCTACCCCTCAGTCCAAGACACAGTTAGTTAGCCTTGTTGGAAACCGATGCATGGTGAACTGTTTTATGGACAACCACCCAGTCAAAGTGTTGTGGGACACCGGCGCACAGTCCAGTATAGTAAATGACAACTGGCGGAAGGGACATCTTCCCCACACAGTGTCGTCCGGCCCATCTCGGAACTGTTAGATGGTGAGACTCTTACAGTATTTGCTGCCAATGACACGCCCATTCCCTATATCGGCTGGATTGAAGTCAGTTTCAGACTCAACGGGGATTTGCCAAATACAAGTGAGTTGCAAGTACAATGCTAGTGTGCAGTGATCCAGCAGTAGCAAATGATCCTATTATTGGCTACAACGTTATTGAGGCTGTGGTGAACAAGAAAGAAGGAAAGTCTAAAGGTGGACGAAAGCAGCTTGCATACAAAGTAAGTAAAGCTTTTGAAATAACGGTACGGACTGCTCACAATGTTGTCAAGCTAGTGCAAAACAAAAGGGAAGAGGCTGGTGTGGTACGTACCGGTGCGAGAGCAGTGGCATTGCACGCTAACCAAGTCACAGTAGTCCACATGCGGGCACATACTAGTCCACAGGCCAGAGGTCAGGATATGCTGTTTTCACCTGACCCACCACCGGAGGGCATCATTTATAATGATGTACTAGTTAAAATTCCAGACAAAAATGTGCCATATGTGCCCATTCCAGTGACTAACACCACAGATTACACCATCTATCTGGCCAGTCGTAAAGTTATTGGACACCTTGAACCAGTTAAGACAGTTTATTCTGCAGACATTCAGAGTAATGGGAACGAACTGCCACAAGAAGAAATACACAGTACAGAGTTTTAAGTCACACAAGTCAAGTCATACAGAACAGTCTGAGGAAAGACACACAGAAAGACCAAAGAAATGGGACCACACTGTGGATCTCCAGCATTTAACGCAGAGTCAACAAGAAGCAGTCAGGAAAGTGTTGAAGGCAGAATGTGAGGCATTTGCATTTAATAATGATGATGTAGGCTGCATCCCATCACTTAAGATGCACATAACCCTACACAACACTTGCCCAGTGCAAAAGACCTACATGTCTGTTCCGAAGCCTCTTCACAAAGAAGTTAAAGAGTACTTGCAAGACCTGCTTAACAAAGGTTGGATCACACCCTCCAGGTTCCCTACTCATCGCCCGTGGTGTGTGTCCGCAAGAAAGATGGAAGCCTCCGTCTCTGTTGTGACTTCCGAGAACAATCGTAAGTCAGTTCCAGACCGCCATCCAATACCTAGGATTCAGGACATGTTGGATGCCTGGGTGGGAGTTCCTGGTTCTCAGTTTTAGACCAAGGAAAAGCGTACCACCAGGGTTGCCTTGATGAAGAGAGCCGCCCGCTGACAGCGTTCATCACACCCTGGGGGCTATATGAATGGGTGCGCATTCCTTTCGGTTTGAGCTCCGCACCGGCTGAGTTCCAGCGAAGCATGGAACATTGTTTGGCAGGCTTAGAGACACTATTTGCCTCCCATATCTGGACGACAACCTGGTGCACAGTAACAGTTTTGAAGACCACTTAGAGCACATCCGTCTGGTCCTCCAGCGCTACAAAAGAGCACGGTGTTAAATTGACCCAAAGAAATGTGAAATTTTCAGGCGCAGTGTGAAGTTTCTGGGAAGCTGGTGACAGGAGATGGTTACACTATGGACCCGGC
The DNA here is from genome assembly GCA_015082035.1 of Chaenogobius annularis. Lineage (NCBI taxonomy): Eukaryota > Metazoa > Chordata > Actinopteri > Gobiiformes > Gobiidae > Chaenogobius > Chaenogobius annularis. The sequence goes on from BJKM01000625.1 coordinate 492,713, forward strand.
AGAGATGGCGCCAGTGAGGGCTCTAAAAGAAAAAGACACCTACAACTGTCGGAGAGGTACGTCAGATGCTTGGTTTCCTCTCTTATTACAGGCCCTTCATCCCTAACTTTTCCCGTGTGGCCCACCCACTGTACGGCCTGCTCAGCCCTCCAACTTCTGACAACACCACACCAGTCCAATTAGAAAAGTCTAAAAAGGGAGTTAAAAAGAATAAAGGTCACTTACCGTCACGCACGCCCATTCTGTGGACCAGCTTTCACCAAGAAGTGTTAAGCCAGCTGGTAGATGCGCTTACCAAGCCTCCTATCCTCGGGTACCCTGACTTCACGCAGCCCTTCGTGTTACACTGTGACGCCTCACAAGTTGGTTTTAGGTGCGGTATTGTACCAGCGACAACAAGGGAAGATGAGAGTGATAGCGTTTGGCTCCCGCACGTTAAGTCCTGCAGAGAAAAAGTACCACCTACACTCTGGCAAGTTAGAGTTCCTGGCAATGAAGTGGGCCATTTGTGAACGTTTTCGGGATTATCTGTACCATGCCTCATCGTTTGTGGTATACACCGATAATAACCCACTAACGTACGTCCTCACAACTGCGAGACTCAATGCCACCGGCCACAGGTGGGTTTTGCGGAACTAGCTGATTACAACTTCTCCATACGCTATCGCCCAGGCAAGAACAACGCTGATGCTGATGGGCTGTCACGGATGCCGCTAGACATCGAGAACTACATGAACAGTTGTACAGTCGAAGTCGGTCAAGAAGCAATAAGTGCATCCATGGAGTCCGTGGAAGTGGAGTACCAAGGCGTGGGAGTGGTCCAGGTCAGCGCCCTAACTTGGTCAAAGACGCGAACACTGACCAGCCTTTTTCTCCAGACCAGATTCGCAAGGCACAAGAAGAGGATGAGATCCTAGCTAGGGTAATTTGGTTCAAGTGTCAGAACAGGAGACCAGGTAGAACTGAGGTGAAGTCGGAACATCCGGCCGTCGCCACACTACTTAAGCAATGGTTGAAGCTTCACATCGATCAAGATGGTGTCCTGCGCCGCCGAACTGTGCGTAGGGAGCAGTTGTTGGTCCCTAAAGCCTTCCGTCCACTGATCTACAAAGAACTACACCAAGACATGGGTCATTTAGGGGTGGAAAGGACACTCGACCTGATAAGGGAAAGGTTCTATTGGTCACAAATGAGCAAAGACGTGGAGCACTTTGTGACAGAAGTGTGCCAGTGCCTAAAAAAGAAAAAGCCCAGTATGCAGACTCGAGCGCCTCTGAAAACAATTCACACTACATACCGTTTCAGCTTGTCTCCATTGACTTCCTCCACTTGGAAAAGTGCAAACACGGTTATGAGTACATTTTAGTAGTGATGGATCACTTTACGAGGTTTGCTCAAGCCTACGCTACAAGGAACAAAACAGCCAAAACTGTTGCTGACAAGCTGTTCAATGACTTTGCACTCAAGTTTGGGTTCCCTACAAGATTGCATCACGACATGGGTAAAGAGTTTGAGAACAAGTTGATGACAAGACTGAAAGAACTCTCAGGCATCCAGGGATCTCACACCACACCCTACCACCCACAAGGTAATGGACAGGTGGAGAGATTTAACCGCACCCTGTTGTCCATGTTGCGAACCCTAGAGGACAAGGAAAAGGAAGATTGGAAAGAGTCTCTGGCTAAAGTCGTTCATGCATACAACTGCACGAAAAGTGAAGCGACCGGCTACGCTCTACATACTACCTTGTCTTTGGCCGTGCCCCACGTTTGCCAATCGACCTGCTGTTCGGCATAAAGAAAGAGGAGTCCCATGTAGACTATGATGATTATGTGAGTAGTTGGAAAAGGCGAATGCAGGAGGCCTACGCTGTCGCCACAAAAACAATGGACAAGGAAGCTGCTCGAGGGAAGATTTACTACGACAAGAAAGTCAAGGGTAGAGATCTCCAACCTGGCGATAGAGTTTCTCATCCGTAACCTAACGCCCAGAGGGGGTCCCGCGAAGATTCAGTCCTACTGGGAGGACCAAGTTTACAAAGTGAAGGAGAGAAAAGCTGAAGATAGCCCAGTGTATCAAATAAGTCCTGAAAATGGTAAAGGAAGAGACAGAGTGGTGCACAGGAATCTTCTGCTGCCTTGCGATTTCTTGCCCTGTGAGAAACCACCATCTACTGTCCCAGCTGCAGCCAAGAGAAAGTCCCGACCTCAACGCAGAGAGATTCAGCTGGCAGAACATGATGACACATCGACGATGACGACAGCGGCACCTACCAGTGGTACCTCCGACCCGGCCCAAGAGGACGACAGCGGCAAACTCCACTCAACCCCAGGGCGGAGCCCTTCCAGCCTCAGCCGGACACAGTGCAACCGGAAGAGGATATGCCACTACAGAGCGAAGAGGATGTGCCACTACAAGAGCGAAGAGGATATGCCACTACAGAGCGAAGAGATATGCCACTACAGAACGAACGTAGACGTTCCAGTGCGGAACCAGAATCCTAAACAAGACCGTGACGGGCCAGGGTTTGGTGAGTCCCAAACAGACATCGGCAATGGAGGTAAGACTGAGACTATGATGCAGCGACCCCAACGACAGCGACAACAACCAATGGTACTGAGTTACAACACTTTAGGTCAGCCGACTTTGGTTCAAAGGGACTGTAAGGTTAAGACTCAGGTTATTGAGAGCACCACCTTTTGGAGACCGTGGTTTTTCCAGTGTGCTGAAGAGACTGCCTTAGAAATAGAAATGTCAGGAGACATTTATTTTTGTGGGGGAGAGTGTGGCACTATGTTATTTAATCAGACTGTAAAATGGTTGCCCCCATATATTTTTTTTGTTTAACTAGTATTAACAAGAACTATCACTACTGTTTAGATGTTGTTTTGAAGTGTAATACTCGGATGTCACCAGCAGAGGGTGCTTGATGCTTTCGCTACTAAGTTCTGACGCCCCGCCGAAGAAATACAGTCAGTAAGCACAGCGCACAACAGGAATTAAGCGGTGTCCTGTATTAAGTGTTTGATATCTGTTGCAATGCTGAAATAAAGAAATTAAATATGTTGCACCAGTGAATGAGTTGGCCCATCATTCCGAGACGTGTACTTTTTGTGTGAGCTTATGACATTCTTAACCACAGAATGTGTGGCGCCTGAGTCTACCAAAAATTTACTTTTTTACCATCAATGATCAAGGGGTATTCAGGAAAATGTAGTGTTAGCTTGACAGAGTTAGAATAAGGTCCATAGTACTTTTGCACCTGCTTCAAGATAAGTGATTGTCTGTGTGAGAAGTGTGTGCTTGTCACAATCCCATTGCATGCGTTGTTTTTGTGTTGTCTGGGCTGGGACTCGTCGTTCACTTCCCCCGTTCAGTCAGCTAAAACCCATAGACTCCATGCTGCTTTTGTAGTGGTTGAAAGGCGGGGCAAGGTGATGCTGCTGCTACTGCTGATGCTGCTTGCTAGGCGCGTAGTATGCTGCCCACTGCTGTTGTCCGGGATGTGTGAAAAGCCCATAAATGTGTATTCGATTGTTGGTAGTCCCGAGCAAAATGTCCAAGTTGTCCACACTGGAAATACGCACCCCTCTGTCCAATACGTGCTCCACGTCTGCGTGTTGCGTGTTGCAACAAAGGGTACAGAAACAGATTATGCACAGTATAATGAAAAAAACAGATAACTTAGAAAAAGAAAACTCTTATAATCTTAATAATAATAATAACACTCTTATTTACAGCTGTCATATGGACAGACAATATTGCACCAGGGATGATTGTTCTGCGGTTCTGCTGCTGTGAGAACAGACTGCAATAATAATGGCCCCTGTGAGTGGAGTGCGTGCCTGCGCAGCTCATTGCCCACTTCCGCACACAATAGTTCAATAGTGTGCTCCGTGTCCGGCGTCTCTTGTTTGCCGCTCTGCGGTTTGAACGGACTGGCTCCAGCCGCGCCGCAGAAAGGCAGGTCGATTCTATGTGAAAAGGAGTTTGAAAGCAATTATTTGTTCCTCTCTGTGTTTGTGAGGGGAGGTTGGATGTGAGTACGAGGTGTGCGTGTCCTCGTGGCCGCGCCTGTGTGCTGAGTGGCCTCTCTCTTAGACGCTCGTGGCAGATGCCATTAGTTTACACAATTTCTTTCTAATAGTTTGTCATACTCCTCCATCTCTTTCACGGACTCCAAAGACACATTTTCCTTTGTTATTAACACATTTTCTGCTCATTTCATCCTGAGTAGCGTGGTTTCGTTTATGCTCTGTGAGCCACCAATGTATTTTTCGGACCATACATATGCAAGCATTCTAGACATTCTTCCCCATATTTGTTAGACAGTGTCTCATAGTGGGTGTCTCGGAGATTGGCACAGCGCTCTTGGACTGGTTCTTTTTCATTTCTGTCGCTCCCTTAACGACTTTGTCGCTCCCTTAACGACTGATTTAGGGTGCTCCACTCAATTGCGCCAGGGAAAACTCACCAAAATAAACTCAACCAAAATTCTGTCCCTGGTCCTTTCAGTGGCCCCTTACCACTGTCAATCTAACGAGCGGGAAAGGACACGGCACAAATGGGCACGTGTGTTCAGACTATTATGTTTCCAATTATAATCAGTGTATTGAATTTAGGTTAAACATTAATTTTAGAAGATCAAAACATTAATCTGCTAATATGCTATTTTCAAACTAGCCAACTGCTTTTCTTTTTACATGTAAAATTTCCAACTGTTCTCAAAATGTGTCTTTTAACTGTCAGAATGCCAGGCTCCTTTTTTTGTTCTTCTTAATTAATCATTTCATTTCTTCTTATAATCTTGATTTTATGTTTTTAACTGAAACATGGCTTGACAAAAACACAGGAAATTTAGTTCTAATAGAGTCTGCTCCACCCAACTTTATGTTTGAATCTGAAACATAAACGACGGAGAAAAGCAAAAAGGGAGGAGGTGTGTGTGCTTTTTGTTAGAGATGAAATAGTTTACCCGCACAGGTTGGTCCTTTGGGGTGTTTTCAACATTTGAGTACGTAGCCTTTAAAATTGAGCTAAAAACAGTCTCCATCCATTCTCTTCATTGTTTTATACAAGCCTCCTCAGCACTGCCAAAGATGTTTTATTGATGATTTTACTGAGATGCTTTCAGTCGTATGCACAGACAGTGGATGGTTTGGTCATAACAGGTGGTTTCAATGTTCATGTTGATAATATCTGTGACAGAAACGCTAAAGAAGCTTCAAGCTGTCCTTGAAACTTTCGATCTTACTCAGCACGTGAGTGGCCCCACCTACAGCAGAGGGCACACTCTAGATCTTCTAATTACAAAAGGGGTTAATATTTCAAAACGTCAATGTGGTCGATGTTGCTACTGTCTGATCATTTCTGTGTCTTCTTTGACCTGTCGGTTTTTTCCCGGAAACCACCAGCTGGTCCTGCAGTTGTCCGGAAGGAGACACATAAATGACAGCACTGGGAAAAACTGTTTATGGAAATTGATTAACTTTTGAAAATGTCTCATGTAAATGATTTGTTGAACTCAGTTACATCTAGTATTTTGGATGTTCTCAACACCATTGCCCCTTATGACGGCCGCCATGGAGAAATTTATGATTCGGTCAGGGCACAGAAAAGGGAGTGCTGCCGGTCCGAACGAAAATGGTAAGTAAAAGCTCCAAGGTCAAAAAGAGATTTGCAGAGAAGTTGGTACATGTACAACCTCATTTTATGTAGAACTAGGGAAGGATATTTTTCTGAAATAATTGGAAGCTGCAGTAAAACTCGCGTGTCCTGTTTGCCACAGTAAACAGATTAACAAACCCTCCAGCTCAGCGGCCGTTAGAACTCATTTCCACATCCAAGTGTAATGAGTTTGCATTATTCTTTTAATGACAAAGTTCAGGGCATTAAAAATGCTATAAATTCTACAATGCAAAAAATAACCCTCAAACCACTCTACACACTTAGAGCTGACTCACTTTGCACCTGTAACTGACAAAACTGTCCAGGAGATCATACACCAGTCTGAGTTCATCTAACATGCTGCCTCCATGTGTGACCCCCTCCAGATTTCTAAAGTCTGTTCTGAAACAGTTTTGTTAGCACCACTCACTCAAATAGTTAACATGTCGCTTCAATCTGGAACATTCCCAATTTTCTTTGAAAAACTGCGGTCATAAAGCCTCTCCTAAAGAAGAGCAGTCTTGATGCTGCAGTACTGAGTCATTACCGGCCCATCCCTAATCTGCCATTTTGGGGCAAAGTCCTTGAAAAAGGTTTGCAAAAAAAACGTTTTAACGTTTTTTATTTCAATTGAATTGCAAACATGAGGATGATATAGACAAAGGTAAAGAAAAAGTCAAGAGCCACATGAATCTGAAAGAGCAATGTAACCAGAGTAATTAGACGTACAATTCTGAAAATAGTCAAATTGACAGCCTTGGGAGTTCTAGTGTTAAAGCAACTCTGCTTGTGTACAAGTCTCTCCATGGTCTAGCCCCAAAGTACATCTTGGATATTTTAGTGCCGTATAAAATCATCCAGAAATCTGAGGACCTCAGAGTCTATTAATGCCACATGAAATGATATTTTTCTTCCACAACAATGGTGTTTGCAGAGCAAGCGGAAGGAGTCCACGGTGGTGATGGGGGAGTCTGTCAAGATGAGGGGGGGCAGGGGGGCTGCACTTTGGGCTTTTTAAAGCTGTAAGTGTTCTTTAATAAATAAATCTTGATATATTGATATTGGATATTGTGACTTCTGGGCGTTGAGATTCCCGGTTGTTACCACTGCACCAGGACACCAGCCGGACCACCTCCCTCCTGTAGACAGACTCATCCCCGTCCGAGATGAGCCCGATGAGGGTGGTGTCGTCCGCAAACTTGATCAGTTTTACGGAGTCGTGGCTGGAGGTGCAGCAGTTTGTGTACAGGGAGAGAGAGCAGAGTCATCAGAGAACTTCTGCAGGAACACAGCTGTCCGTGTCGTGTCTGAGGTCTGCAGTGGCAGAGGGAGAAAGGGCGCGAGGAAAGGGCGCGAGGATGGTGCCTGGGGACACACTGCTGGTCCGAGTATCAGACACACAGTCCCGGGCTCTCACAAACTGGGGTCGGTTTGTGAAGTAGTCTAGGATCCACTCCGCCAGGTCGTAGTCCACACCAGCCGTCTCCAGCTTGTCCCTCAGGAGCAGCAGCTGGATGGTGTTGAAGGCACTGGAGAGATAGAAAAATATGGATCCTCAACAGTGCTGCCAAGGCTTCTCCAGGTGAGAGAGAGAGCGGTGCAGGCAGGGAGATGACGGCGTGCTCCACTCCAATATACGTAGGCCGGTATGCAAACTGCAGCGGGTCCATGGCTGAGCTCACGGTGGAGCGGAGGTGGTCCAGGACCAGCCGCTCCAGTGTCTTCATCAGATGGGACGTGAGAGCCACTGGCCTGAAGCTGTTGAGGTCTTTGTCGTGCGGCCTCTTGGGCATTGGTACCACACAGGAGGTCTTCCAGACCTGTGGTACCACCCTCAGCTTCAGGCTCATGTTGAAGACATGCTCCATAACTCCACTGGTTCCTGCTGCCTTGTTTTAATCCTCTTCATCTCTCTCCTCACTTGTGCTGCCGTGAAAGCAAGTGGTTAGCCAGGGGACTGTGTGCTGGGGGGATGGGTGATTCCAGGTGGAGTGATGAGCTGAAAGGCCGAAGCAGAGGTGTGAAGAGGGACGGGTATGGGCCCATTGTCCTGCTCTTGAGGTGAGAGCATGCAGCTGTGCAGGAGGGTATGGGTGATTTATCAACTCTCAGGAAGTGAAAAGAGTTTTGTTAGTTCATTCACCCACTGTAGGTCCCCCTCCGTCTGGACAGGGGGGACTTTGAAAGCCTGAGATGGTTTTCAGGCTCCTCCACACTCCCTGAATGTTTGCTGCTGCTGCAGTTGCTCCTCCATCTTCTTCCTGTAGCTGGCTTCCGCTTGCCTGATCTTCCTCCTCAGCTTCTTCTGCACAGTCTTCAGCTCCTCCCTTGTTTCTTGACTTGAAAGATCTCTTCTTCTCCCTCAGCAGAACATTCAATTCACGGTTAAATCCACGGCTTGTTGCTTGGAAAACACCGCACCGTCCGGGAGGGTACAGTGTTTTCAAAACAGAAGTTTATGTAGTCCGTGATGCACTCTGTGATGGTGTTGATGTCATCCCCATGTGGGTCATAAAGTTCAGTCCAGACAGTGGTGCTGAAGCAGTCCCTCACAGCCTCCTCGCTCTCAGCAGAAATGTCCACCTCTTCACCACACAGGGCACCGCAGGCTGCCTGTTCACAACGGGTTCATACACAGGCCGCAGATGTACAAGATTGTGGTCAGTTACCCGGGGAGGATGAAGAATAAGCCTCCTTGGTGTTGGCAAAGAACAAGTCCAGTGTTTTCTTGTCTCTGGTGGGGCAGGTGACATACTGGGTGTATGTTGCAGAACAGATGAGGGAGAAGCGTGGTTGAAGTCACCAGGACACTAGGAAGAGAGAAAGAGAGAAAGAGAGAAAGAGAGAAAGAATGTTAGCATTAGCATGCTATGCTAACAAGCTAATGCTAAAATGAGACCCTATAACATTGTCTGTGTATTCTGATTTATATTTTAATGTCTGTTAATTTAGCCAATTCTAACTAGCATTAATTTGTTAGCATTGCTAATGTGTTTAAAACAATTATGTGCGTACGCAGTACTTTTTATTAAACGACGGGAGGCGGATATGCGTTTATGAAAATACCTGCCTACGTGTGTACATGACCTAAATGGCCCTGTTTGTTATTGTACAGGCCAGGTGCCCTATGTTGGGGTTGTATTTGATGGCGAGCTAGATGAATTGGCCCTGGAGCTGACAACATTCCTAAACCTGTCTACATTGCCATGGTCTGGTAGGAGGCTCTGCAGCCTGTCCTTATTCTCCCACGTTCTCTTACCGATGACACCACTCCATAACCATAACCTTTGCATTGGGCTTACTATCATTTCACTAGAAACCAGAAGGACATTTGCGTGGTGAGTTGTGGAGTTGTCTTCCACACCATGAAACTGACTTTGGTTTTTGTTTGGCTAAGGCCACATGTACTTTACTTGCAATAGTGTCAGATTCTGAATTATTTGATTTATCATGTAAAACCGGTATTATATTTAACTGCAGCCTTGTATTTATTTCTTTTCACTTTTTTTGTACAATACACATATTTAACTCAAGACTTTCTTCAATTGTTTTTCTCACTGATCCTTGCCCTCCAGTAGCCATTTCTTCTGTAGCTAACCTAACTATTTATTGTGATCCCATTTGTAACCAACGTATTGCATAACACACTTGTTACACAATATATACTATATCATCTTTGTTTGCGCTTTGTTTCAGACTTGTCATGTAAGATATTTCAGAATCAGAATCTGAATCAGAAAAGGTTTATTGCCATTGTCAATGAACAAAATAAAAAAAATAGGAACTTATTTTGGCATTAAGGTGAAACATAAAACACACTGATCAATAATTGAATAGTTGCAGTTAAAGTGACAGGTGTTTAGAAGTGTTCATGAGTCCAACGGCAGAGGGAAAAGAAACTATTCTTTGTGGCGGCAGGTTCTGGTCCGGATGGACCGTAGCCTCCTGCCATGAGGGGAGATGGGCCTCTGCCTGGAGGGAGTGGCCTCCTGCCTGAGGGGAGTGGTTCCAAACTAGACCGATGTCCAGGGTGAGAAGGGTCAGCTGTGGATCCGACCTGCTCGTCCCAGAGCCCTGGAGAGACGTACAGGTCCTGCAGAGATGGAAGTGTGCAGCCGATCACCTTCTCAGCAGAACGCACAATGCGCTGTAGTCTCTGTTTGTCCCTGGCTGTGGCTCCAACAGAGGGCGCTGTAGTCTCTGTTTGTCCCTGGCTGTTGGCTCCAGCGTACACACACGGTGATGGAGGAGGGTGAGGATGGACTCAATGATGGCCGTGTGTAGAACTGCACCATCATCTGCACTGGCAGCTTGGCTTTCCTCAGCTGCTGCAGGAAGTACATCCTCTGCTGGGCCTTCTGATGAGGGAGCTCTGATGGAGGGCTCCCACTTGAGGTCCTGGGTAATGGTGGTACAGGAGGAAGCGGAAGGAGTCCACGGTGGTGATGGGGAGTCTGATAAGTCATGATAAGGGGGGTGCTGGGATATTTGTAAACTTCTTAAATTTTTCCTCTTTTTTTTTATACATTAGGTTAAAAAAAATAGCTTATAATGACATTTATAAGCAAAATTATAATGGCTGATTTTTGCTGGGTAAAATATATATCCAAATTCCCAAATTAGTTTGGGGATCAAAATGGCACATAAATTGCACCTTATTGAAAATATTTAGGGATTTTTATTTAAAAATGGCATTGGGTATAAAAAACACACATATTTGAAACATGAATTCCACCCTTTTTTTTAGTGGTTTGTAATTTGTTTGTTGTGAAATATATTTCTTGCAGTGACATGCAGTGGGGTTCATGCCCCGTGAGGACATCAGACAATGAGTTGTGCTTTATATCCGATTTCAACATTCTTTACACAAACATGTGACATATTTGATTTAAGGTCAAAATTATTCCAGTTGAGCCACATTCCAGCCTATTTCAAGCCAAAATAAATAAGTTTATGGTCTTACCTTTACATTTTGATAAATGAGTTGAAGAATGAAGAAGATAGCGCAGCAGTCCACGGGCTCAGGAGCGCCCTCTGCCATGAGTCAGGCGTATTGTTTGCCTCACCGAGTGAACTTTTACTGCTGTTTTTAACAATGAATCTGCGAAACACGTTTCAGAAATACATTTCATACATTACCCAGAATATTCAATTCAATTCAATTCAATTTATTTTTGTAACGCCCAAAATCACAACAGTAGTTGCCTCGAGGGGCTACAGTGGAAAACAAAATAAACACTGTTCATAAGGACTTGGTAATGTCCCAGCGTCCTGTGTCCTTAGACAGATGTCCCAAGCCCCCCTGTCCTTAGACCCTCCTTCTCGGAGCCAGGAAAAACTACCAAACCTCTTTTGGGAAAAAGTAGAAACCTGTAGGAGTTCCACAGTGAAGGAGAGATCCGACTCCCTCGGACGGACAGGAGGACGCGCCTCAATTTGCAGATACACGGTGGAGCTAGATCCACTCAGGAGGAGAACCAATTCTTCGAGGCCGATGAAGAACCGTTCATATGGAGTTAGAGACCGTTTTTCCAGGCAGACCGTTTTCTCAATTGGCAGTTGAGGAGCATCTGGATCCACAGGTCCTCGATGTGCCTGCTCCACTCCCAGTCGGGGAAGTGGGAGAAGAAGAAGGAAAAGCGATGAACAAATTGCCAGTGAAATTAAATATTAAATATTGTTTGATAGAAAAGTAGTAGGAAACAGAGGATAGTGCTCAGCTGCCATACTTCCCCCAGTATAGTTGCTCCTAGGGCAGCATAGCTGGGAACTGTAGGTTTTTTATTTCTGTTCCTAACTGGCCTGACCATAAGCCATTTCAAAGAGGAACGTTTTAAGCCTGGTCTTAAATGAAGAGACTGTGTCAGCCTCTTTAACATGGACAGGAGATGATTCCACAACACAGGAGCTTGGTAGCTAAACGCTCTACCTCCTACTGTGCTTTTAGAGACTCTTGGGACCACCAGAAGTCCAGCATTTTGAGAGCAAAGTGTTCTGTTTGGATGATAAGGTACTATAGCCTCTTTGAGGTAGGATGGGGCCAGGTCATTTATGGCTTTGTAAGTCAGGAGGAGGATTTTGAATTTGATTCTAAACTCGACAGGAACCAGTGAAGAGACTCGAGCACCGGCGTAGTGTGCTCTCTTCTTTTAGTTCCTGTTAGTAATCTTGCTGTTGTATTTTTTTAACCAGTTGAAAGCTTTTTATGGCGCTTTTAGGGCACGCTGCGAGCAGGGAGTTACAGTAGTCTAATCTAGATGTTAAAAACGCATGGACAAGTTTTTCAGCATCGCTGAAGGTTTCTTAGAGTGGAGCTAGAGGCCACACTGACGTTGTCCAGTGTGATTATCTGCTCAGATAAAGCATCTCGTAGATGATTAGGGCCTAGTACGAGGACCTCGGTTTTTTCAGGGTTAAGAAGCAGATAATTAAGTGTCATCCAGGTTTTTATATCCTTCACACAAGCACCAAGTCTGTCTGCTTGATCGGTCTGATCAGGTTTCATTGACAAATACAGCTGTGTGTCATCCACAGAGCAGTGGAAGTTAATGCTATGCTTTCTGATCATGTGACCCAACGGCAGCATATAAAGAGTAAACAGAATTGGACCGAGTAACTGAACCCTGTGGCACACCGTAGGTTACTTTAGAACAGGGGGAGGAGCTCTGGTTTACATGAACAAACTGGTACCTATCTGATAGGTAGGATTTAAACCAGCTGAGGGCGGGGGCCTCTGACACCTACATCAGATTCTAACCTCTGCAGTAGAATGTTGTGGTCGATGTTGTCGAACGCTGCACTGAGGTCCAATAGAACCAGGATTGAGACCAGTCCATCGTCAGCAGCTAATAACAAATCATTTGTGACTTTAACTAGTGCAGTTTCAGTGCTGTGGTGGAATCTGAACCCTGACTGGAAAACTTCGAATAAGTTATTGTCCTGTAGATGGCGACAAAAGCTGTTTAACTACAACTCTTTCAAGGATTTTAGAGACAAAGGGTTGATTTGAAATAAATCTGTAGTTTATCAACTGGTCAGGATCAAGATTAGGCTTTTTTCAGAAGCGGTTTAATGACTGCATGTTTGAAGGACTGTGGAACATAACCACTTTTTAGTGAAGTATTTATTATATTAAGAATAGAATCTATAATTAGGGGGAGAATGTCTTTGAGGAGTCTGCTTGGAATCGGGTCTAGAATACAAGTTGAAGTTTTAGCGGGACATAATGGCTGAAGTTCTCTCTGCTTGATCAACAGCAGTGAACCTTTCTAGTGTGACTGATGGATTTATATGGAACACTAGTTTTACAGCTTGGGCTTGTTCAGGGCTAATAGTGGGAGTAATTTCATCTAATTTATCTCTGATTGTTTTTATTTTATTGTTAAAAAATAGAAGAAAATCATTAGGGCTCTACTGCGCTGTGACAGTTTGTTTACCCTGGCTACAGTGCTGAAAAGAAATCTAGTGTTATTTTTGTAGGTTCCATTAAATTTGAATAGTATCTGGTTTGGGCCTTACGCAGAGCCTGCTTATAGGACAGTAGGCAGATTTTCCATGCTTTTAGGGATTCCTCCGTGTGGGAGCGACGAAATGGTCTTTCTAATTTTCTAACTCTTTGTTTATGTGAACGCAGTTCTTCATTGTACCATGGGGAGGCGCGTTTTGGCCTAATGACCTTCTGCTTTAGCGGAGCTGCAACATCAAGAGCGGACTTCAGAGAGTTCATGGTCAAGTCGACAAATTGATCACTTACACTGGGACTAAGGCCGTTCTCAGCAGGATCACATGACATGATCACATGACATGTCGCTGAATATTGGCTCTATTATTTCTTTGAACTTTGAGATAGATTTTTCCGATATTGTCCTTCTCATTATGACTTTATTCTGTGGGGTTGGATAATCTTTAAGAACAAACTGAAAGGTAATTAGGAAATGATCTGACAGTATATGGTTTTGATGGAAGACAATGAGGTCACTAATCTCTATTCCATATGTTAGAACAAGATCTAGAGTGTGCTTGTGACTGTGAGTTGGTTTATTTACATTTTGAGCAAAACCAATGCTATCTAACAGGGCGTTGAAAGAATTACTGAGAGAGTTATCGTTCACGTGGATATTGAAAGCTCCAACTATCACTACTTTATCCCAGTCTAACACCAAGTTAGATATAAAGTCTGAGAACTCTGTTAAAAACTCTGAATAGGGACCAGGAGGTCGGTAGAGAACCACGAACAGGACTCCTTTTTGGTTTCTCCAATTTGGACATGTGATTGATCACATGAGGCTTTCAAATGAGCTAAATGTATTGGTTAATTTTAGGACTCAAGAGTAGGCTTGAGTGTGAGATCACTGCCACACCACCACCTCGGCCTGTGCTCCTGGGGGTCTGAAAGTGAACATGAGTGGGTGGGGTGGACTCATTTAGTCTGACATAATCATCTTGTTGAGGCCAAGTTTCAGTTCGAGCTAGAAGATCTATGTTACAATCATTAATTAATTCATTAACTAAAAGCGATTTAGAGGGAAATTGACATAATGTTTAACAGTCCACATTTTACAAACTTATTTGTTTATTTGTATCATTTGTGGGTGTTATTTTTATTAAGTTCTTTGGTCTGACGCCTGAAATAGCTTTTCTGAGGTTTGACTTTCTGACATTATTTGCACGAGGGACACACACAGTCTCTATCTGCCTTGAGTCTGAACACTTAATTTGTGACAGAGCGGGCGAGAGCTCAGCGACAGAGGAGCGTCTTACACTGCTGCTCTGCGCCCGGGGCTCATCCCTGGGTGGTCACTTTAGACGACTAAGGCTATCAATCGAATTCCCGAACTAAAAGGGACGTACCCTCCGAAGTCGGATGGATGCCATCCCTGCGTATGAGCCCGGGCTTTCCCCAAAACACACTCCAATTTTCAACAAAGACTACATCGTTTTGAGGGCACCAAGTAGATAACCAGCGATTGAATGCTGAACAGCGGCTGTACAGTTCAGCATTGATCCGATTGGGCAGGGGACCAGAAAATATTACGGTATCTGACATAGTCTTTGCCAATTGACACACTGCACCTACTTGTAATTTGAGCACCTCTGATTGTCTCCGCGCGGCGTCGTTACCGCCTGCTGCGTGAATCACGATTCGGCAAGAACCTCTGTCTACTCTGCTTTAAAAGCCTAAGGTTTCCTTCGATGTCACCCATTCTGGCCCCTGGTAAACATCTAACACTTGACGCTGGTAGCTTCACGTCTCTGACTATAAAACTTCCAATTACCAGTATCATGAGTCCATTCAGCGGATGTGTGATCGCTGAGGGAGCAAACCTATTGTAGACGGGAAGCTCACGGTGCACTACAGGCTGGCGTTTAGCGCCTCGTTCCCTCCGAACTGTCACTGCACTTCACGCACCTGTCGTCGGAGAATAAGCCAGGGTTCTGACTCGACATATGACAACTTGAGCAGGTAAAAGCGGAGAAAGTTTCAGCCATGGCGCTAGCGGCTAAACTTGCTCGGGCTGAGGCTAGAGAGCTGGGGGGTTTTTAATCCACGAAATACTGAAAGAAAGTGAGCTGTACAAGGCTCCGGATTGTTTAAGGAGCAATCACACTTTCACTGGTGTATAGGAAGCTAAAATAGTAGTTGTATAATTCGTGGATTAACAATAAAAAGAAGCGAGCGAGCGACTCTCAAAATAGCATACACTTACCCGGAAGTGACGTCAGCGTTAATCTAATCTGATAATCTGATAATATGGAAGTACAGAGCACATCGTCAGGGTGTTTTATTTGTTATATACAGAAGGACATCGCATACAGCACAGTTTGTGAGGCATTATACTGTGCACCTCACGGCAGAGCGTGGTGCTGCCTCACGGGGGCGCCTCTCCTCCCTGTATTTGAACGGGACTTACGGGACATGCGGAAATTCTGATATTCTTAATTGAAAAAATATTGTTCCATATTGGATTCAAAGGGAAAGGGGGTTTATAATACATACCAGATGACAAATATCAACATTTTATTATATTTTATAATTCATTCTTTTTCTCCCAAGATTGACAGGTGAGGCTCCGCCTCCCCTGCCTCCCCTGAATGCACATCACTGATTTCTTGTGATATATTGTTTTGCAAAGCAGCTTTTATACCTACTCGTTGCATTGATACATTGTAAATATATATGAATTGTGCTTTGTTGTTCCTCAGGTTGGAATGCAGTGTAAAGTTTGCACATTTAAGAAGAGACCCTTCTGAAGCACTACAGATTACGTCACAATCAAGGCCGACCCTGGCAACTGCCCTGTTTGTGTACCGATTGCAGCTGTACATTTAAAACAGAAGGTGGGTTCAAATCACATCTGACAAAAGCACACAAGAAATCAGAATAGTGACTATTCTTTAAGATGTGAGTCATGTGAATTTTTTCTTTTCTCTTTTTTTTAACATATACATATTTATATACAAATTGTCAGAACAAAAAAGAGACTAGAGTATGAGAAAAAACCAAGCAGACATCAGTCACAACACAAAAAACAATCACGGCATAATTTTGCAGTGCCCAGTTTCATGTTTAAAGCAGAGGAGTGTCTTTTAGAGCTTTATACCACTCAAAGGTGAACTTGTCACTCCCTGGAGATTCACCGCTCTTCAATCTCTTGACTGCACCTTGTATTTCCAATACACTAAAAATTAGTATACCGGCGTGCACTTGGGTTCCTCGCCCTCCAGATGTCAATCAGTCCTATATTCTTCATTTATCTGCAGAACTTCCTACCCATTGTTCCTCCAGTCCCAATCGAGTTTGACACGTCCAATGTAGGTTGGACATTCGTTGCCACAGATTAGGGTTCCCTCAGAGTGGGAACCCTAAACTATTCAAATTGAGATCAACATTGTAACTCCCCTTGTGTGCTTGCCCCTGTATGATGAATGAAACGACCTTCCACAACAGAATGGAGTAGTTTTTGATGTTCATTGTAGTTCAAATGTGTCTCTTGTAAATATGTCTATTCCCCCCCATACCGCTACATGAATTTTCCCACAAATCCAATCTTCCATGTTTGGCACTCCCATGAGTGGATGCAACTGGGCACAGAGTTTATGTCCTAAAGCAGACAGCCATCATGGAGCATAAAGTCTGACGTCAAAAACAAACAAATCACGTCACTATCATCAGTCTCTTCAAATTAACAGATATGTGACCACAATCTGAATTTACATACCCCACACTGGTGGCTCCATCTCTTGTTGCTGTCCAGTTTTCTGTGTTGTGCATGTCTGAGAAGGACTTCTGCCTCTCCCGGTGTTCTGAGCATGAGTTTTTTACCTTCAAAAGTCACCAGAAGAGTCGCCAGGAAAGAAAACCCATGTCTCAGTTTTCCCCTCCTGAGCTCTTCACAGATGTGGTGGAACTTTGTTTGTTGTTGACGAACCTCGCTTGGAACATTTGGGGCAAAGAAGACGCTTGCCTTTGTACTGGAGGTCTCCTTTAACTTTTGCAGCCTTCATAATATGCTCCTTCACACGATCTTCAAGATACCTCATAATTAGGCCTCGTGGTTTATCAGAAGCTGGTCTTGGTTTGTCCGGGCGATGTGCTCTTTCGATTGTGATGGGGGGGACCTCAACTTCAGAGCCTACAAGGAGGCCTAGGACCACCGTCTCTAAAAAACTTTCAATATCTTCTCCCTCCTCTCCCTCCTAGAACCCAACAGGCCTGAGGTTAGGTCTACGGGACCTGGACTCTAAATCCAGGATATTACTTTTCTTTTCTTTTTTTTTATTAAGATTTTTTTAATTTAAAAAAAAAAAAATGAACAAAGATATATATACAAACGTGTAAAATCAAACAAAACACGACCAGAAAAAGAAAAACTGACCTAAATCAAAAGACATCCCACAAATTAATAAAAACTAACACAACGAACACACAACTGAACCCAAACAAACTTCCCACTTTGCCCACAGTCCGTCAAATGTGTCCATTTTCAAATTGAGTCCGAACGTGATTTTTTCCATTTGTCGAATGGCCATTATAATGTCAGTCCAGTCCTTGATTGCTGGTGTGTTTTGTGTCATCATTTTTTTGTGATTGCCTTTTTTTTCGCTGCTGACAGGAGGATGTTCCAGTGATAACTGCCAATTGTGTCCATGGCAGGAGTCCTAAGGCCCAAATACATCGTCATGAATTCCAGTGGGATGATGATAAATTGTCTGTAAAACTTTATTGATCTCAATCCAAAACCTCTGAGCAACAGGACACTCCCAAAACACATGATAGTGGTTTGCCTCCTGCTGCCACATCCTCTCCAACAGTCTGCATTTCCCTGTGAGTAATGGGCACTTTGACATGGGGTTATAAAGAAGCGAGACACATTTTTCCAACAGAATTCCCTCCAAACATGTGATTTTGTGGTTTTCCACTGAGATGTACATATACTTTCCCACTCTTCATCAGCCAGAACAAAGTGACCCTCTCTTTCCCATTTACCCTTAATGTAATCAGTAGAGTGAGTGCTGTTTTTGATCTTGGTTATAATAACTCCATCCATCCATCCATTTTCTACCGCTTCTTCCCGTTAGGGGTCGCGGGTGACTGGAGCCTATCCCAGTGCCTTTGGGCCTTGGCGCGGGGTACACCCTGGACAGTGGCCAACTCGTCGCAGGGCGTTATAATAACTCTTATTTGTAAATACCTATAAAAGTCCTATTTCTCTAAACCAAATTCTTTCAACTCATCAAAGTTCTTCAGATGATTCTCCTTTACAATCTGGTAAAAGACCTTTAGACCTTTTGTTGTCCAGACTTTAAATCTTGAGTCTGTGCTGTTAGGTGTGACATGTTGATCATAAGCCAACCAATTTAAGATTTGAACATCTTTGTTTAGTTTGTATGTTTTGATCAGCTCCTTCCATGTTGTAAGAACAGACTTCACCCAAGGTTTTCCACCTCCCCCAAATGACTCAACCGTCTGTCATCTGCCAGTAAGGCCTGTACAGGAACCCCTGCACATTAGGATCTTACTTATCATTTTCTGTTCGCAGTGCAAAACAATCAATTAATGCTGCTATTTACTGAACAATTCTATATTTTCCTGCCAAATTCCGATCTACACTAACTGCAATGCAAACTTGCTCTATTGGGAAACATTATTGCTATGACTACAACATTTTTTTTTAACCTTTATTAAAAGATTTAAGTCATCTGGAGCGGCATGGTGTTTTTGCCAAAGCCCTTCAAATGCACCTGAAAGGCACTGTTTACTGACAATCTGGGGGCACATGGTCCTGGTGGAAGTCAGAAAGATTTTCAAGATGAGAACCAATGTAGATTTTGTCAAGTGAGCAAAAAGGATATACCAGCCAAAGATGCTTATTTTTTCCAAATTAGAACTATTGATCACATCACACCATTACAAATGAAATAAGAAACCATCCAGGGCTTCAGAGCCAACTCTGTTCTGAGTAAACTTCTTTCGGTCACCAAGTAATTGGATTTCCACCCGATGTCGTGCATGACACACTAGAGAGGATTGTCCCATTTGAATTCTCCTTATAAGGACTCTAAGTAAACAAACTTAAAGTAATTTCTCAGTTAAGCTTAAAAAAAAAAAAAAAAACAGTTGGAGGGAATGGGCATGAAAACTGGGCCTTGTTGCGCTTATTGCCACTGCTTGTTGGTCACCTTGTTCCCCCACCTGAACCTGCCTGGGATATTTTGATGGACTTGAGAGAAATATTGGAGTTGGTTAAGTCTGTGCAGTTTTCCAAAACCACACTGCTATTTGGAAAGAAAGATTTTGGAACACCAAGAACTTCAAGACATTCCAAATCTCAAGTTGAAACCAAAACATCACTTTGTGGAACAGTTCTAACAATTGATTCTCTGTTTTGGGCCATTGGTTGAGCTTTGGACCATAAGATTTAAGGCAAAGGCAACGCAAGTTTATTTGTAGAGCACAATTCCTACACAAGGCAATTCAAAGTGCTTCACATAATAGGAAAAAAATTTCATTAAAATCACAAAGGCATGACAGAAATAATAAAATCTTAATTTAAAAGTGCCAATTTCAGGCTGTCCGTCAAAATAGTTCAAGACATAAAGAGAAGAGTGCAAAGAAAAGCATTTCAGTCATATGCACAGCCAAACAAAACAGTTTTTAGTTTAGATTTGAACATTGCCAGAGTAGAACCTGTCTCACATCCTCAGGAAGACTGTTCCAGATTTTAGCTGCATAAAACTGAAACGCACATTCCCCATGTTTAGTCCTGACTCTGGCACCAGCAGGAGGCCTGGTCCCTGAGGTCCTCAGAGTCCGAGATGGTTTATATGGCACTAACATGTCCGAGATGTACTTTTGGTGCTAGGCCATGGAGAGACTTGTATACAAGCAGAGCTGCTTTGAAGTTTATTCTCTGAGCCACAGGGAGCCAGTGCAGAGACCTGAGCACAGGACTAATGTGATCGTACTTCCTGGTTTCTAGTCAGGACCCGAGTAGCAGCGTTCTGGATGTACTGCAGCTGTTTTACAGCTCGTTTGGAGAGGCCAGTGAGCAGGCCGTTACAGTAGTCTAATCTACTAGAGACAAACGCATGGATAAGTCTCTCCAGGTCTGGTTTAGACACTATACTTTTGATTTCAAGTTCAAATTCAAGTCTGAGTCGATTATTACCCCCAGATTTCTAACTTGATTTGTAGGTTTTAGAGCGAGACTCTGGAGGTGACAGTTAACACTTTCTCTTTGTTTCTGTGGGCCAAAGACGATGATTTCAGTCTTGTCTGAGTTCAGCTGGAGAAAGTTGTTTTGCATCCACACACTGATCTGTTGGATGCAGTGACAGAGTGAATCCACTGGTCCATATTCACCTGCCGTCAGTGAAACATAGATCTGAGTGTCGTCTGCGTAATTGTGATAGGACACATTCTCGCTGCGTATCAACTGACCTAACAGCAGCATGTAGAGGTTGAACAGAAGGGGTCCCAGGATTGACCCTTGGGGCACCCCACAGGTCAGGGGCATCTGGTCTGAGACACAGTTACCAATTTCGACAAAAAAGAAGGGTCCCATGATCGACAGTGTCAAAAGCAGCACTCAGATCTAACAGAATTAAGACTGAGGCTTTGCCCGCGTCAGTGTTCAGGTGGATGTGTCATTTGTCACCCTGACAACAGCAGTCTCAGTGCTGTGATGAGGTCTAAAACCTGACTGGAAAACATCAAATGAGTTGTTTATTAAGAGGAAATCAGTGAGCTGTTGGTAAACAACCTTTTCAAGGACTTTGCCCCAAAATGGCAGATTAGAGATGGGCCGGTAATGACTCAGTACTGCGGCATCAAGACTGCTCTTCTTCAGGAGAGGCTTTATGACCGCAGTTTTCAAAGACATTGGGAATGTTCCAGATTGAAGCGACATGTTAACTATGTGAGTGAGTGGTGCTAACAAACTGTTCAGCACAGACTTTAGAAATCTGGAGGTCACACATGGAGGCAGCATGTAGATGAACTCAGACTGGTGATGATCTCCTGGACAGTTTTGTCAGTTACAGGTGCAAAGTGAGTCAGCTCTAAGTGTGTAGGTGGTTTTAGGGTTATTTTTTGCATTGTAGAATTTATAGCGTTTTTAATGCCCTGAACTTTGTCATTAAAGAATAATGTAAACTCATTACACTTGGATGTGGAAATGAGTTCTAACGGCCGCTTTGTTCATCTGTTTACTGTGGCAAACAGGACACGCCAGTTGTTACTGCAGCTTCCAATTATTTCAGAAAAAATATCCTTCCCATCCATCCATCCAGCATTTTTCAAGTTTAATCAAACAAATCTGACGAACCAGCGACATGTCCGTGAGAAGAGAAACAAACTCCTGTAAACGCTCTGTTGGAATTTCAACAAGAAATTAATGAGCTACAAGCACGGATATTTGCTTTGGAATCTGAAAAAAGGACTGCACGATACAATCCCTGTGTTTCATCCAGTGGTAAGAAGTCCACATTTTCTACAAGAAAAACAGCTACTTTCAACCTAAACCGGACTGACTCTTTTTCGTTCCCAAAACTGTTTAAAGATCCAGCAACAAACATCCTGGAACAAAAGTCGGTGTGCGAAGCCTAAGCGATACAAAGATAATGTAACGCCACCTAAAATACAGCTTACAAACAGATTTTTACCACTTTCAAAGACTGAAGTAAATGAACAAAGGAAACATTTAAAACATGACGTGGCGAAAAAGGCAGACAGAGATAGAGAGAGAATCTGTGCCTAACGTCAAGGTCGTCTTGATTGGGGATGGTGCGATAAGTCACGTGATGCATGAAAAAATTAAAAACACATTCTTTTCCCAGCGCCACAGTCACTGAGATTACGTCACGTATTTCTAATGTTTTGGCCAAACATAAAGGAGTTAAAACAACTGATTGTGCACGTGGGCGCAGTGGACACACGACGCGAAGAGACTGAAGTTTTTAAAAGAGACTTCTTGGAGTTATTCGACGAGCTTGATAAAATGGAATAAAAACATTCATAAGTGGACCTCTTCCAAACATCGACAGGAAGATAGACAAGTTTAGCCGGCTGCTTCAGCTGAACACATGGCTGTCCAAAGAGTGTGCAACAAGAGGATTGCACTACATGAGAACTTCTATCTATTCTGGAAACGAGAGGACCTGTTTAAGAGAAATGGCCCACACCTATGCAGAGGTGGAGTGGGTGCTGACAGAGAACCTGCTCCACGCTCTGAGGCATTGGACTGGGCCTGGACAGGCTGGGCCTGGACAGGGGTCCTGAGCAGATAGTTAGAGAAGAGAGGAATAAGAGAATTCTGCTCATCAGCCAGAGACCGAGCCAATGTTTCAACATCAGCAGCACCCCAACCACAGCTCCACCAAAGGATTTATTAGCAGCCGCTCAACCACACCAGCAAAGAATTCAAACTCCAGCTGCTCCACGATCACCTCCACCGCCTCCAGCGAAGGACTCATCTGCAGCAGCACCACAACAATCTTCACCACGGCTAGCGCAGGAGTCATTTCAGTTCTTTCCTGCACGGTCCTCATCAAAGGCCTTGGACCCATCTGTGGCGGGCCCGGCTGTATCCCTGCCATCGCCCCTGCCCTCAGAGCAGCCCTGGATCCCCCCTGCAACATCTACTCCCACTACAGATTCCTCACTCTCCTTTCCATCTCCACCCTCACCCAGGGTCTTCCCAGCCATCTTGAATATCTGATCAAATCAGGCATCAAGATGGCTACACTCACGCCTAATATAGCAAGATCAAGAGTTCTATATCAACGATGATGAACTCTCCCCTGACTGTTGCTACACAGACAAAATCGCCCCACCCTAAACCCCCCGCCTTTCACTGGTCTCAAACTCTCACCGGCTCCCGCTACACCAACAAAAGCCCCCCACCTATCCCTCGCCTTTCACCTGGTATCTCCCATAGTAGGATGCGCTGACTGGTCTCAGCGTTGGCGGACTTATAGTCATATTAAAAATCAAAAACAACCCGGGGCCCTTGTGTAAAATAGCCTCCCTAGTATATTTCTGTAGTAACATCACCAGATGGAAAACAAAATCAGACTGCCCAATCTGAGAAATTTTTATTCATATTCCCTGTAAAAAGATAACGCCCAGTCTCACTGAAACTAGTCTGAAACTTGCTGTGCTAAATGTCAGATCCTTATAGTAACAAATCATTTTAATTAATAATTTTTATTCTTCTTATAATCTTGATTTTAAGTTTTTAACTGAAACATGGCTTGACAAAAACACAGGAAATGTAGTTCTAATAGAATCTGCTCACCCAACTTTATGTTTGAATCTGAAACACGAGAAAACAAAAAGGGAGGAGGTGTGTGTGTGCTTTTGTTAGAGATGAATAGTTACCCACAGGTTGTCCTTTGGGATGTTTTCAACATTTGGTACGTACCTTTAAAATTGAGCTAAAACGTCTCCATCCATTCTCTGTCATGTTTTATACAGGCCTCAGCACTGCCCAAAGTTTTATTGATGATTTTACTGAGATGCTTTCAGTCGTATGCACAGACTTTGAATGGTTTGGTCATAAACAGGTGTTTCAATGTTCATGTTGATATTTTCTGTGACAGAAACGCTAAAGGCTTCATGTGTCCTTGAACTTTCGGTCTTACTGCAGGCGGTGAGTGGCCCCCCCACAGCAGAGGGCACACTCTAGATCTTCTAATTACAAAGGTGTTAATATTTCAAAACGGTGGTCGATGCTGCTGCTGTCTGATCATTTCTGCTTCTTTGACCTGTCTGTTTTTCCCAAACCCAGCTGGTCCTGCAGTTGTCCGGAGGAGACACATAAATGACAGCACGGGAAAACTGTTTAAAGGAATGATAACTTTGATGTCTCATTTCTAATGTAATATTTGTTGAACTCTGTTACATCTAGATTTTGATGTTCTCGACACATTGCCTAAGAAGGTTAAAATTGTTAAAAATAAGCAGAAGGCGCCATGGAGAAATGATGATTCCGGTCAGGGCACAGAAAAGGGAGTGCCGCCGGGCAACGAAAATGGCGCAAGTCGAAGCTCAGGTTCAGAAAGAATTTACAGAGAGAAGTTGTACATGTACAACCTCATTTTATGTAGAACTAGGAAGGATATTTTTTGAAAAATTGGAAGCTGCAGTAACAACTCGCGTGTCCTGTTTGCCACAGTAAACAGATGAACAAACCCTCCAGCTCAGCTGCTGTTAGAACTCATTTCCACATCCAAGTGTAATGAGTTTGCATTATTCTTTAATGACAAAGTTCAGGGCATTAAAAATGCTATCAATTCTACAATGCGAAAAAATAACCCTCAAACCACCTACACACTTAGAGCTGACTCACTTTGCACCTGTAACTGACAAAACTGTCCACGAGATCATCACCAGTCTGAGTTCATCTACATGCTGCCTCCATGTGGGACCTCCAGATTTCTAAAGTCTGTGCTGAACAGTTTTTAGCACCACTCACTCACATAGTTAACATGTCGCTTCAATCTGGAACATTCCCAATGTCTTTGAAAACTGCGGTCATAAGCCTCTCCTAAAGAAGAGCAGTCTTGATGCCGCAGTACTGAGTCATTACCGGCCCATCCCTAATCTGCCATTTTGGGGCAAAGTCCTTGAAAAGGTTGTTACCAACAGCTCAACTCCAACTGTGCGTGGAGGTGAGGCCGACTATATCTAGTCGAACCGTTCAACCTCCCGCACAAGCTCAGGCTCTTTCCCCCCCAGCGAGGTGAGTTGGTCTCTGTGTCCGGGGATCCGGTCGTCGAAGGCCCCTGCCGTCGACTGGCCGCCCAGATCCTCCGCACCAGCCCCTTACGGATCCCTCCTGCAGTTGGTGAGTCCACGGGAGGAGGACGCCCACGTCACGTTTGGGTTGCACCGGCCGGGCCCCGTGGGGAAAGGCCCAGCCACCAGGCGCTCGCCGTCGAGCACCCACCCCAGGCCTGGCTCCAGGGTGGGGCCCCGGTAACGCCAATCCGGGCGACGTAACTGGCCTTGTTTTTTTTTTCATCATATGGGGCTTTGTGAATCCTTCCCTAGTTCTACATAAAATGAGGTTGTACATGTACAACTTCTCTCTGTAAATCTCTTTCTGAACCTGGAGCTTTGACTTGCGCCATTTTCGTTCCGCCTGGCGGCACAGCTATTTTAAAAGTTTATCAGAGATGCCCATAATTTGAAAAACATTCCACTTACTGTTGCAACTAAACATCAACTGGTGATGGCCCATTATCTCAATGGCCCAAGTCCATATACAATCAAGATTGTACATGGAGAATAGTAAGCACAAAGGACTTAACAGTTTACCAAAACGGACTTGTTTAATAAAAAAACAATAAAATAAAATGTTTCACATGTATTTCTTTCTTTTGTTCATAACGTAAAGTGTCCACCACATTTCTTTTGTTTGTGTAAAGCAGGTAGTGTCTTCCTTTTCTCAGTTTTTTTGCTTTGGTCAGTTCAAGTCGTGTTTTACTATGTGGTTTAGTGCCATATAGTTCCTCTGTGTTCTTATCTGCAAATCCGAAAGGCCTCGTTGTGATGAGGGATCCAATGTTCCGGATCTTTTGTTTGTCCCTGGTTGCAGTGTCGAGGGAAGGCAGTGGGCAGGGTGATGGGGTCCTCAGTCGAAATGATCTCTCACAAAAAAACAACCTGCATATTATGAATCATAAATGACTGATCACAATCCATATGCAGGGCTATCTGATATCTAAATTCACGTTTACAATAAAGTAAAAAGCATTGGCCAAATGCTAAATTTAATAGCAAACCACAGTTATTACACAAAACAACTTTTGGTACATTGTTCAAAAAATTCCAAAATACAGTCATCTCTGATTGGTTTTATTTCTTTCAGTGAATTAGCTAAAGTTAGCGAGCAAGATAGCTCAACTCAAAACACCCAAATTGACTCACCGGAGAAGATCTCTGCAGAAAACAGTAACTGCAGGGATGAATTACACCTGTTTACCTGTCTGTTTTGTGACATTTTAACAAAGAAAACAAAGGTTTAATAAGACTTTACCTGCCACGCCACGTTTCTTTCCATTTCCGGGTTAGGGTTAGGGGTCAACTGACTTACGCAAACCAAAACTAAAATAATAGGGCATCTATTGCCATCTACAGGCAGATAACTGTAACTACACTAAAAACTATTATATTTGAACAAGTTAACAACTTTTACTGTGGCAGTTAAAAATAATATATATATGAATAATGAATCAAGACAATGCCCCAATGAATGGGGGTTGCACCGTAAATTGTCAGAGTCAGGATTCAAACTCACGTCAATGCTGCGGCACTTGGAGCCTGCTGTACGTAGTTAGGAAAAAGGCAATGGTTGCATTGAAGAGGTGTCTTCCACATTAGATTCATGGGTGTCAAAAATAACTTCACCGCTACTTAATACCTTTTAAAACACTTACGCTTGTTTTTTTGTTTTTTAGGTCATGGCTTCTTGTGGTATTGGCCACGGATAATAGCAGGAAATTGGAAATCTTGGAAGCTCCCGAATTTGGGAATGAATGCTGCAATCTCACTTCAATAACTGAACTTCCAGCTGATAAAGTGGTGTTGACTCAGATGTGTCCTCCCTGGACACAGACAGTATGTCTACACAGCTCATACTCAAGTTCCCCATCCATCAAGCTTTACAGTGGCCGTCTGTTTGTCGTTTCCAGTTTTCATATGATGTGGAACTTTGTCGATAATTGAAAACTTCTTCTCACTATTCCAAGGGAAATAAAGATGGATATCTCGGATATCTTTCAGGGAAGACAATACTATATTGAATCTATTTGATTGCTCCTTGCCCAACTTTCCAAGAGCAAGTGCAGCTTGTTCCATGGAGACAAGCTCCAGGTATTCACTCTTCCTTTGATCAAGCTGAAATCAGTTTGGTTTGCGCACTTTCCAATGAATAAGAATGGTGCGTTTTACTGATAAAAAGGCAAGTGCAATAGGTTTTTGTAATGTTTTGGAATCTACTCCTTCAACGTTTTTGCCCAGTATGGCTACAGCTGGGCGAAGACGAAAATGAACATTCAACAGGTTGCACATAGTCTTTAACTCCAGTGTAGAAGGTCTGAACCTCTGGGCACTGCCACAGTTGGTGTATTAGAGTGCCACTTAAACCGCAGCCATGCCAGCATAAGTCTGGAACATTACAATTCCTCTTGTGAATTTTCTGCAGAGTGGTTCTGGAGAGGGATTCCTCTCCCTGTGGAATATTTGCCGTCAAAGTCATGACTGTTGTGTGATTTGTGGAGATTCTTCTTTGTAGTTGCTGGGTGGCAGCTGTGGAATTGCCTCCACCATTGTCGTGTTTGCTGCTCATGTCCGACTGGGGGGACCATTGTGGACTTTGCGGGACTGGCCGGACTGGAGACAACAGCGCAAAATGTCTGGCGAATCTATTAAATGTACCCGTGCTCACTGCGTTTTGGAGAGATGTGTAGTCTAACCCACACCTGGGCATTTGCGGCCGGATCAGGCCCTCGGCCTGTTTTAATCCGGCCCTCCTTCCCCGGGGATCATATGTGTTTTACTCTTAGTTTCTTTTTTTTGTAACTGTCTTGGCGCTGTGACGTGTCTGCACTTGTGTCCTTAATAAAGATAACATGAAATTAATGAATAATAGATTCAGTAGCCAGTATTTTACAGAAAAATGCTTATAATGATAAGAATTTTTTACACCAATGATCGCGGGCCGGCCCTCCGCCACTCGCCTGGATTCCAATATGGCCCTCGGGGGAAAATAACTGCCCACCCCTGGTCTAACCTGTCATATGCCCTTTAAGGACTCAGAACTAATAATACCTACGTAATTAACTCAATATCGAGACTCTGCCACCCCCCACCCATCCCCCCACCCATCTTCTCTTGTCTATTGTTGTTGTCAAGTTTGAGTTATTGTTTTGTGTATTTGTTTTGAGGCCCTGAATGTTGTTAAATCTTTAAAAAAAAAGGAAAATAAATGTTGTTTACACACACTGCCATCACCCCAAACGGCCACCATGAGCCACATGTCTGTGACATGGCACACAGACCAAAGACTACACACTTCACTAAAACTTGTTAAACCTGTTTAAAATCTTTCTAAAAATGTTTTGACTTCCATTTACAATGAAAGTCTATGGAAGAAATGATTAAAAAAAAAAATCTTCTCACTGATCATATATGTGGGCCAGTCACAAGGATATTAGGCAAAGTGAAAGATATTTTTGTTTTATGGGATTACAGTAGACCTCAATATTGCAATACTAGCCATGGATAGAAGATTTGTTCATTTAGTGAAAACAATCTAAAATTCTTAAATAGTAAACTTCAAATAAAAGGCCATAACATATTGATAAAAGGGGATTGTTAAAATAGGCATTATTAATGGAAGGTTTATGGAGCTCAACAAACTGCCTTCATGTAAAAATTAAAAAATGCCCCAAAGTCCATATTCCTGCTGATATCCACACTGATGGGCCGGTCCAACTGTTAGAGTAAAAGAAAAAATGTATCACCATGAATTTATGAATGTATTTTATGACTGAAGGCTGTATGTGACAAAAGCTGGCATCTAGGGTGTTAAGGGTTTTTGGTAACTCATAAAGTCTATGTAATTTGAAAGAAAGCTCATTCACAAGATTTTCTTTTTTCTTTTTTGTAGTTTTGTAATTTTTGGAATATTTGACCATTTTAAGGAAGTTTACAAATCTAAAGTCACTCCCTAACAAGGGTTAAATCAATTCATTTGACTGTGAAAACCCATGTTCTACCAAATAAATGTAACAAAATCTTGAAAACATTTTTTAAAATTTTAGGTAATTCTTCCATTTAAAATAATGATCATGAAATAAAAAGAACGATTAATGGCTGTGTCCATATGGCGATACATATTGTGTTCTTTAGATGAATATTCATTTTCATAAACCAATAACAATGTCCTGACAGAAAGTAGAAGGTAGAGTTCTCTGCTACATGAAGACCACACAAATATCAGTCATTGCTAAATTAAGTTAAAGTTCAAAGTTAAATGACGCTAGTGATGAGAACCTTCTTACAATCTGAATGAACAGGGCTTCTCCCGTCCCAAAACACTATTGTATATTACAGGAAGGTTGAACCTTGAAACATTCATTTTTGTTTAAAGAGGGATTCTCTTTTTTTTTTGACAGAAATGGCCTCCTTAACTCCTCTTTCAAACCATCTTTTCTCCTGCTCAGAATCTCCACCTCACTGTCTTCAATAGAGTGGTTTGTGGCTTTGAGAATGAAGATGCACAGCGCTCTGGGGTCCTGAACTCGAGTGTCTTCTGTGCTGAATAAAGCCTCTTGTGAAGTGGCTGTTTAGTCTCCCCTATGTAACACGTAACATTGGACTCAGAGAAAAAAGACCAGAGGGAACATAGATAAAGCAAAGTACATACAAAGAAAAATGAAGGCACAAACAACCCAACATAAAGGTTCTTTTGAGCCACAGTTTGTCAAATTTGTCCATTTTCAAATCTATTCTAGTTTATTTTTTATCGGCCCAGTCCTGGATTGTTGATGCAGATTGTTCTTCCACTTTTTTTTGTTTCCACTGCTGCCAGAAGTATGCTCCAGAGGATATCATTCATTATAGTCCATGGCAGGAGTTTTAAGGCCCAAGTACATAGTTCTGAAATCATGTGGAATGGCAACACAAACCAGTCAGTAAACATCATTTGTTGATCACAGTCAATATTTCTGAGCTGCAGGACAGTCCCAAAGACATTAATGGTGGACTGCTACAGTTTCTCCAGCAGGTGGCATTGTCCAAGACTGTCTTTTTTTCTTTTTTTACAGTTATGTTGATTTATTCCAAAATTATAAAACACTTTTACAAGACGCAGGATGTTTTGGTACTTTGGTTGCAGATCCTATGACTAAAACCAGGTTGTAATAAATCTTAAAAGGCTCTGTATGATGTGTCCTCAGTATAGACGTCTCATGGCATCCCAACTTACAATGATTGTAGTAAACGGTTTCAGAAGTGCATGTGACAGCTATTGCCTTCTTTTTTTATGAAAAAGGTACATTTGTGTGGAAAAAATTTTTTTTTTTAAACATTTTATTTTTTGTAGAACATTAAAAAAAAAAAAAAAAAAAGACAAAAACAAAACAATACAAAACACATGGAAAGTGAAAGAATAACATTTGTAGGAGAGGTGGCATCCGACACAAAAAGAAGGGTTGAAGTATATTGAGTCCCATTTTGGGGTTAAATGTGTCTATTTTCAAGTTGAGTCCAGAGGTTCTTTTCTCCGTATGTTATGATACTAGTCCAGTCCTTAAATGACGGAGGAGTTTGTGACGTGTATTCACTGTACCTTCTGCCAGAACAAAGTTACCCTCTTCCTCCCGTTTTGTTTGAATATATTTAGTACATTGGCCGTCCAGGTCATTAATGCTTTCATATACTTTAGATATTATTCCCCTTGTGAACAGGACTTTCAAAGCTTTCCTTGTAATAAAGCCCCCTCTTTTTGCTTAAGTTGCACCTGTCAGGATGCAGCCTGTTAAGCAGTCGCTTACGTGGGAAAACCATGCAAAAACATCCTAAACATGTTATAACATTCTGTGGTGAAACTTTCACAGGATCACAAAACTTTGGGATAGTTTCTTATACACATTTTTTGTGTACAGTTCACATACAAGGTCATAATTGAAATAATTGATACACATAATATATATTTTGTATTATTTATTCTAAAGCTGTATATTGACATTTTCTTTTGTCTACTTTTAAACATTATACAGAGCCGGAAGAAAAGTACCTGAAAGGAATGAAGCTGGGAGGACGACGTATCCACTGTTCACTGTGTTTGCCCTCTTGTTTGGTCAGATTTATACACTCAACATGGACGACCCTCAAGAACTCAAATACACATTTGAAACATGTGCCTGGATCCCCACTGCTCAGCAAGAGTCCAATCCTTCAAGAACCAACTCTTAAAGTATTAGTCAATGTTCAATTGTCGTCGTTGTCGTCGTTGTCATCGTTGTCGTCGTTGTCGTTGTAGTCCTTTGAGTCTGAAATGCAAATGAAAATAATCATATCACCAAAAGTTATTTTATTTCTTTAGAAATAGAATTTTTTTTCTAATGGCTTTGAAATTAAACTGTGCATTGAATATATTAAAGAACGTTCATATTAAAACATTTTATACTTAATGTTATGTAATATTGCAGCAGTTTTGACACTTGCACTTGGTCCATAGCACTGGGCTGCATCAAAATGTGTCAATGAGACACATACAGACATTTCAGTATATCGTGCTGTTAGTGAATGACTGGTCTTTAAATTCGCTCCATTCTTTACATGCCATAGTTTTGGCTTTATATAAAAAAAAAAGTTATTAAATACATTAAAAATGTACTGTTGTTGGAGCCTAACGGTGCGCTTTGTCACCCTAACAGGCTGGGTTTATAAACGCTATTGTTGGAGAGACTGATGGCTGTGATTTTTTAAAGCACTTCAAGAGGTTTACAGGTTTGTGTGACTTAAATGTGCCATCAATAAATGAAAGTTTCTCTTTCTTAAGCCTCAAACGTGGACACTATACCTTTGAATCACTTAGCTGTTGCTTTAACTTATGATTATTGGTTGCAAAGCAACAAGATACAATTGAATCAACATAAAATGATAAGGCAACTGGCGTGAAGTGTTTTTGAGTTGACTGTACCAACAAATAAGTAAAATGACCCTTGACTCCCGAATTTTTATTGAAATTTCCAATTTCTGTACACATGGTACTCCAAGTTCAGCAAAAAAAAATTAAGTTTGCAGTTTTCCAAACTGCTTTTCTGTTGAACAAATATAAAGTTTACATTTTCACTTACTCATTGATAAAAGTGCACACAAACATTAAATTAGCTTAAGTAGCTTTGTCACAACAAATTCCCTTAAAAGTTGAGTAAACTCGAAAGGTTTCAGAGCCAGTTGTTATTTGAAGTAGATTCAGAAGGTGGGACATGGTTTCAGGCTGGTGGGCCTAAAATTTGTATCAATATCCTTTTTAAATCTTAACATAGTGCGACGCATGTGCAGCGTGAGAGGACGTAAGCGCTGAGAGCCCCCCGCGGCGTGTGAAACCCCGGCGTGTGAAACTTTTGTCTTAAAAAAAAAAATGGAATTCCCTAGGATTAATCATACCAAATCTGTGTGAGGGGACCAAGACAACAAGCTTTGGAAAATTAAAAAACCCTACGGTGAAGTAGAAGTAGTAGAAGAGGATTTTGAAAAGTATCGGACCTGCGAAAGGCACATTGACGTATCCGCGCATTATTATTATCAAACTGCATGACTTTGAGAAAAAGCTTTATATTCTGAGAGGAACCCGTGCACCTGTGCCAGGATGCAAGATAAGAGTGGAATCGGACATGTCTGCAAATACAAGGGCGCGAAGAAAGGAGTTCTGGCCATTGGGGGAGAAACTGCACCAGATGAACATTAAGACACTTTTGAAACACCCGGCCACGCTGAATATTATGGATGGAGGACATGTGATTAAATTCACCTCACTGAAGGAAGCCACATCTGAACTAAAAGAGAAGTATCCAACTATAAAATGATAGAGGTCAACTGCATCTGGTAGCAACTCAGGCTATTAATTCCTACTATCCTTTATGGAGAAATGCACCTTAGTATGGAAAGATTGATATTGTAATAATAAGAACTTGGACTGCACGGACTGATGAGAAGACAAAAATAATTGAAATAAATAAATTGACTGAAGAACGACAGGCCTTAGTTATTGTAAATTAATGCTAAGATTAGCATTAATATAATTAAAACAATTTATTTTCCATTTAAACCTACTGAGGATACTACTTATTTTCTTCATTTATTTTTATTTAATAATAAAGATAAATAATAATCTATACATCTATCTTTTTATTTACTATTATTATTATTATTATTATTATTATTATGAACTATATATTTAAACACATATATGTATATACTTTATTAATACAACTACTACTTGTCTCCACAGGAGCAAAAGCTTTAGCAAAGCATATCGCGAAAGGGGGCGGTTCGGGGTATGTTTTATGTGATTTACTGTATATATGTTTGAGGACCTGGGATCACAGCTCTTTTTTTGCATGTTTATATTGTTCTGTTGTAAAATAAGCATGGGTACAAGAATGATTTCAACAAGTTTAACACAATGGCATCTGAAAAGTTATGAAATAGCTCCTTTTTATGTTAATGTTAATTAACATTAAACCGATTTGACATTATATACCTACAAGAAACACATTTAAATGACTTAGAAGATCCAAAATTGACAAAATTTGGAAAAAACAGACTTTACTATTCTTCATACAGGGGCAAACATAAGAGGCGTGTGGCCATTCTGATCTGAAGTAGAACAGCCTTTGATCAGATTTTTGAACAGAAAGATAATGATGGCAGATTTGTTCTGGTCAAGGGAACTATTTATGGAAGTATGTTTACTTTGATGAATGTATATCCTCCACCAGGAAGTAACCTCACTTTCTATACTTAAGTTGTGGATCTGATGGCAAACCACTCTGAGGGAACCCTTATCAGTGGCGGCGACTGGAACTTGCATGTTCAGCCAAGATTGGACGTCTCAAGCTCACAAAATACTGTTAAATCAATGAATAATAAATTTAGTAAATTAATACATAATGTAGGGCTGATCGATATCTGGAGAAAGATTAATCCTAATTAATCCAATATACAAATTTTTCCAATCCACATAAGATTTATACCAGAATAGACTACTTCTGTATTTTCAACAAAGGTAGGTCCAAAATTACAGAGGCAGACGTAGGTACAATAGATTTAAGTGATCATGCTCCTATTTACGTCTCTCTAGAGCTGGAACAGAAACAAAAAAACACACTTTGGCGATTTAATATCGGTTTGCTCAACGACCCACAATTTGTAAAAATTATGACAAAGGACATTGAGACATACGTAGAGGAAAATGACAATGGTGAAGGTAATTGCCATCGCCTCGGCCAAAAAGCACCAAAAGGCAGAAAAAATTAAACAATTTTACAGAACAAACTAAAGCTGCTGAAGGCTAAACATGCGGAAAATAAAGATCTGCAAATGCTACAAGAAATTAAAAAGAGATTGATTATAATTGAAAAAATGCTCTTCACCAAACAACGATCCTATGAAAGCGGTTCAAAATGCACAAAATTACTGGCCTGGAAGCTTAGAAAACAACAGGCAGAGAGAGCAATTTTTAAAATACGAGATATGCAGAATAACAATTTTAACCAAGCACGACCCAATACAATCAACATTTGAATTCCTTTTACAAAAAACTTTTCACCAAAATATCAGGAAACAAAGTAAAAAGAAATACAATTATTTTTGGACACTCTCAACTTTCTTGCCATGACCGAAGTACAAAACAAAAAATTAGGTGCCAAAATAACAATTACTGAAATTCAAAGTGCCATCAACAGGTTAAATAATGAATCTCCCGGGAGCGATGGGTTCACCTCAGAGTGGTATAAAACTCTAAAACACACACTTACTCCTTTGCTTTTATCAACATTTTACTGGGCCCTTAGAAAAGCTCAGATCCATTATTACATCTTTAATACCTAAAGAGAGGAAGGACCGACTTGACTGTGCCTCATACAGACCAATCTCAATTCTAAATGTGGGCTATTGTATATACACCTTCAATTATGTCCAAAAGAATGGACCAAATTAATACACAATGATCAGACAGGATTTATTACCAAACGACAAACACAAGACAACATAAGACTATCTTTACACATAAAGAATCACCAAAGCAAAGCTGTAATAAATAAGTCTGGACGCTGAAAAAGCTTTTGCTTCTGTTAGCTGGCCCTACCTATTTAAAGTGCTAACCAAATTTAGAATAAATGATTTAATAATAGGTGCAGAGCGGTTAGAGCTCTCGGCTCCCAAGAAGGAAATTATGGGTTCGATTCCTGGGCGAACATTACATCACATGATCTCTCTGGGTGGAGTCTGCATGTTCTCCCCGTGTTACCGTGGGTTCTCTCCGGGTTCTCCGGCTTCCTCCCACCGTCCAAAGACATGCATGGGTTAGGTAAATTGGCAACTGCAAATTGACCCTAGTGAATGAGTGTGAGAGTGAATGGTTGTGTGTCTATGTCTCTGTGTTAGCCCTGCGACGAGCTGGCCACGGTCCAGGGTGTTACCCAAAGGCACTGGGATAGGCTCCAGTCACCCGCGACCCCTTACAGGAACAAGTGGTATGAATGAATGAATGATTTAATGTCCAACATCAAGAATCAAAATGAAAGGTCACATGACCGTTAAGAGGGGTCAGGTCCCCCTGTTGTTCGCCCTGTACTTGGAACCATTGGCTCAATATATTGAGCTCTCCTTGCTCCAGCCATTTCTGTCTTGATCTGATATAGTCACCCTCAGCTTTGCGTTTATAAATCATCTATTTTTTTTAAAAAGTTCAGTTAGTTTAAGTATTTCAATGACGTTTATATTTTCTGGTGCCCGGTCAAATAAAGCAGTTATTTCTAAAATCACACTCTCTTAATTATGTCTAGATTTGAACAAATCACTAATGTCTTTTTTAAGCACATGTTAATTTTAAATTTGATGAGTTCCCAGTTTTACCAAACAAATCCTTCTGTTGAGCCTTACGGTGATAGAGTGTGATACAATTCTTGTTTTACAAGATTGTGTTTTAAAAGAGAACTGTTCATTTTCCAGTAAGAGGAGCGCCTCACGTCACCAAAGCCTGAGGAGAAGTTCATCTTAATAGATACAGTCAGTTAAGGGGGTTGGCAAGATATCAACTGTAATACTGTCAGTACACAATGTTTTTGAGACGAGCCAATAATGTACACGTGACTGTCTTGACCCATCATTATTGCTCCAAATATAAACTGTGCAATTCGGGACTTCTCTTTCCACATGTTTCTTAAGTCATTTTAAACATGAATCATTTTAAAGAAGAGTTTTCCCGGGTGCTAATCTCTCTTTTACTTCGTCCTGCACAATATTATAGTCTCCACCGACTACAACAGAAGCATTTGGATACATTTGAGTTAGAGCTTCAAGCTTACCGACCAGTTCATTTATACGTTTGTCATTGTCATTTTATAACCATAAATATTCACCATAATAATAATTTGCCAATTGTACTTTATGACCACACAAATAAAATGACCACCACTGTCACAAAAGAATATGTTTTGCCCATCAAATGTGAAGTTCAAGCAAGACACTCAAGCAGAATGTTCTGTTCCATGTGATAACCAAATGTCATTGCCCCATTGGGCTTTCCAAAGATGAATATCCTTTGCAAAAGAGAATTTTCTTTGTTCAGCTGTTTGACGTATAAAAATAAAGATTTGCGCTTAACATTATTTTCTTAGTCCCCTGGAATTAAGAGAGTCAATAAAAAGAGCCATCAGAAAGAGAGAGAACCTTACGTCCTGATGAAGGGAGTTATTGGTTTTCAATTACCAATAACAGATAACCTTTATCAGGAGGTCCCGCCCTGTGGGCAGGGCTTACACAGAGAGTAGGTTAAAGACCTGAGTTCTCAGACTTGTTTCACTGATTGAGAATGACTCAATGAGAGTTGAAACGTTTTGTTTTTTCTAAAACAGAGTCCAGATGAAACAACTGAATCTTTTTCTACAATGGGACCCTCTGGACGAATGAGGGGATTACACCGACATGAGAGAACCTTATTTACTTTAAGATAGAAAAATATATTGAAAATGAAAAATGCAGGTCACTGGTCAGTGCAACACCTTGAAATAAAATAAGAATTTAGTCTGAAAAAAAAAAAAAATTATAGAAAACATTTGTCATAAAGCACTATATAATTTTCTTCTTACCAAACTTATCATTTACAAGAGGCTTTTTAGCCCAGAGTTTTTGCACTTCGCAGTTTCTTCCAGTGACAAAATAAAGAAAAAATAAATCTTTTTCAATAAGTTTTATACTTTCAAAAAACAGCTACGACACAAAGTATGATTATTTTGAATGTGCT
Organism: Chaenogobius annularis; assembly: GCA_015082035.1. Taxonomy (NCBI): domain Eukaryota; kingdom Metazoa; phylum Chordata; class Actinopteri; order Gobiiformes; family Gobiidae; genus Chaenogobius; species Chaenogobius annularis. The sequence continues at coordinate 529,927 of BJKM01000625.1, forward strand.
GCCAGCCAGAGAGTGTTTTGGGCAGCATTTAGAAGACAGAAGGAGCCTTGGACTCTGACATAAGGGACAGCTTACTGTTCCTCACCAACATACACGCACGCACACACACACTTGCACACACACACACACACACACACACACGCACGCACACACGCACACACACACACACACACACACCACACACAACAGCACACACACACACACACAAACACATGCACACACACGCACACACACACACACACACAAACACATGCACACACACACTTGCACACACCACACACACACACAACACACATGCACACACACAACAAACACATGCACACACACACACACACACGCACACACACTTGCACACACACACACTTGCACACACACACACACACACACACGCACACACACTCACACGAACACACACATGCACACACACACAACACATGCACACACACAACACACACACACACACACACACACACACACACACACACTTGCACACTCACACACGACTATCTCGTCGACGCCTCGACCTTACGTGTGTCGCGCTCTTGCATCTTTAACAACAGAGCCGGTCTTGTCCCACATGCCCGTGGTCCATTCACTGCCGTCAGAGGAACATAGATCTGAGTGTCTCCTGCATGACTGTGGGAGGAGGCCCGGGGGAAGACCCAGGACACGCTGGAGGGACTATGTCTCTCGGCTGGCCTGGGAACGTCTCGGGATCCCCGGAGGAGTTAGAGGAAGTGTCTAGGGAGGGGGAAGACTGGCAAGCCCTGCTTAGACTGCTGCCTCCGCGCCTCTGCCGGATAAGCTGAAGAAGATGGATGGATGGAATTTGGAGATGCAAGAGGACGGCACAGCCAAGCGGCAACACAAGGGACTAATGAGTAAGAAGAAGCAAGTATATGAATGAAGAAGAGGCTACAGGGGTGTTACCTGTGATGAAGGCTACGTGCACTGGCCTAATGTTTAGGAATGGTGCGGCCAAGCAGAGAAACGATTGGAACAGGTAGTAGGCACTCTTTACCTGTACACAAACGTAGGCGCATGACAATGCGCTGAAGCACAGAACAGCACGAAAAGGAACATTTAGGCATTTGTATATTTAAAGAATTTATTTTGGAGACGAGATCTACCTGGGCAAAAAGGGGCCAAAAGCTCTGATTTACCGCATTGATAAATAGGAAAAAACGTGATTCTTGATGAAATATCACTTTTGAGGACAAATTCAACAAACAATGGACAAAATGGGACTCATACTTCCTGCCATGAGCTGCGTTAACCCCTCTTTCCATTGGATGCTACCTCATTATCTGCTAATCTTATTTTTTACTTATTTACTTTACTTATTCTGAGTTCCCTATGGTCCTGCCCTGCCCTTTTCTTTTCTCTAATCTTTATTATTATTATTATTACATTATTATTATTATATACATATGAGAGAATGAGTACGTGTGTATGTATACGTGGAAATATGTATGGGCAAACACATATATGTATGTGTATGAGGGAATTAGTGTATTTGAATGTTTTATGTGTATATGTATGTATATGTGTATATATATATATATATAATATATATAGAGAGAGAGAGAGAGAGAGAGAGAGAGAGAGAGAGAGAGAGAGAGAGAGAGAGAGAGAGAGAGTTTGTTTCTGTATATTTAGAATAATAAAATAAAGAATAAATAGACGAAAAATATAAATAAATCACTATTCTTCCATGTAGAGCGAGCAAGTTTACGTGTTAATATTAGGTGAGGCCTACACTGCAAAAGGATAAAGCTGAATGGGACATTTTATTTCACAATGTAACATCATTCATGTCCTGCCTGGGCTTTTTTCAGGTATGGCCTTCATCAGATGTGATGAACCAGAGCAGTCTCACGGGGTCCACCAACATCCTCCTGACAACTCTTAGAGACCACGTGTGGCAGATGTTCTGGTGCCCGGAGCCGCGCGCGCTCTGGACACTGGCTCAGCTCGTGGCGGCTCATGTGCCCGTCCTGCCCATGCTCCAGCCTCGCGCACGCCCAGCACACGCACACGGCACCGCTCGGGTTCCCAGAATGCAGAGCGAATGGCGCGTCATTAGAGAGGGACCATGATGGCGGCGGTCGGTGCATCCGAAGTGATCGCACAGCTGGAAAGCGCTGCCAAAGTTTTGATGGTGAGTGTGTGTGTGCTTTTGTGGGGCGGCAGAGTGGCAGGACGCGGCTCGGGACAGTCTGTGCGCGGCTCCGGGCTCCGTCACGGGACGCGGCCGCTCTTTCGCCGGTGAAAGGGGAAGCGTGTGCGGCTGAAGCGGGCTGAAGCATGGCGCAGTCTCAGGCTGTCTGCATCCTTACAACCCGCTCATTGTCGCAGTGCTGCGGCTCCAGAGTGCGCGGAAAAGCCGCATTCACGAGCTGAATGTTGTGATGTGAGACCCCGTTACAGTGTCCAGGGCTGTGTCCAGGGCTGTGTCCAGGGCTGTGTCCAGGGCTGTGTCCAGGGCTAGGTCAGAGCTGTGTCCAGGGCTGTGTCCAGAGCTGTGTCCAGGACTAGGTCAGAGCTGTGTCCAGGGGCTGTCAGGCTGTGTCCAGGGCTGTGTCCAGGGCTGTGTCCAGGACTAGGTCAGGGCTGTGTCCAGAGCTGTGTCCAGGGCTTTGTCCAGGGCTGTGTCCAGGGCTGTGTCCAGGGCTGTGTCCAGGGCTGTGTCCAATATAATGTTAGTCCAGTCAGTGGTCCAATTTATGCCATCCATTCTATTTGTGAGGGCCTTTTTAGCTGCAGCCATGAGGACGCTCCAGAGATTGCTGCTGATTGTGTCCATGGCAGGAGTCCTGAGGCCCAAATACATTGTCCTGAAATCCAGTGGGATGTTGATAATTTGTAAAATTTTATTTATCTCAATCCAAAACTTCTGAGCAACAGGACACTCCCAAAACACATGATAGTGGTTTGCCTCCTGCTGCCACATCCTCTCCAACAGTCTGCATTTCCCTGTGAGTAATGGGCACTTTGACATGGGTTATAATTTTTCTTAGAGAATTCCCTCCAGACATGACATCAATTGGAACACCGTGAAAATGTTTTTGATTGTCTGATAAATTAGGCCAATGGGTCCAAATACAAAGCAAACAGATGACCATTGATTTTAATTCTTCGTGTTGGACCATAGTAAAGAGCCCATGTTTTATAATTAATCATCAGTTTGAAATTTGTATAACACGCTAAATAAATATGGCGAGCTAACAGAATCAAAAGCCTTCTTAGCATCCAAACTTAATTATTACAGCTTAGTTTTGTTGTTTTTGTATTTGGCTCATTATGTGTGAAGATCGTCTTATGTTTGGTAATGAATCCTGTCTGATCATTATGGATTAAGTTTGGGAGGATTTGTTCCATTCTTTTGGACATAATTGAGGCGTATAAACGATAGTCCACATTCAGAATAGAAATAGGTCTATATGAGGCACAGTCCAATTGATCCTTCCTTCTTTTGGTATCAGGGATATGATGGCCCTCTTTTTCCACCTAGGTGGGGTCTGAGTTTTTGTGTGTCTTTTAAAGCTTTTTACCACTCTGAGGTGAACCCATCGCTCCCCGGGGATTTATTTATTCTTTAATCTTTTGATTGCACCTTTGTATCTCTAAAACTGTTATTTCAGCTCCTAATTTTATATTATGTTCTTCTGACATAACAGGCAAATTGAGGGTGTCCAGAAATGAATTCATGTCATCATCTTTATCATCTTTATAGAAGGATTAAGATGCTGATTGAATTTGTTCTTGTTTGGTTGAGATTACATCATTTTGCCTGTCCCGTATTTTGAAAATTGTTCTTTCAGCTTGTTGTTTTTTAAGTTTCCAAAATAGTAATTTAGAAAACTTTGCTCCACTCTCATAAATATATTTGTTTGGAAAAGAGCATTTTCGTAACTATTTCCTGTTAAGTCAGATCATTAATTTATTTTAGGACTCTTTTGGCATTATTTTCCTCCAACAATTTGAATTTTTCCTGCATATATCATTTAGCTTTTTCTCCGTTTGTTTCTTTTTTTTCCGAGCCTATAGCTATAATTTGTTGTCTGAAGATTGCTTTGGAAGCATCCCAAAGGATGCGTGGAGAAATTTCCTCAGTATCATTTTCCTTTCGTCTTAATGTAAATATTTTTCCGTCATTATTATTCCCCTTAACCAGTACATAACTTCTTTATCCTTACATTCAAAGCTCTGTTCAAAAACTATTCAGTTTGAAATCAATATGGCAACTCCCCTTCTGTGTTTGCCTCCGTATGATGAATAGTACAATTTTTTTTTTTCAATTACAAAATGTTGTGTCTCTTAAATATATAAATTCTAATCTGTCTTTTTAATTTTTGTTAAATCTTTTGATTGTTTTAGTGGGTTCAGTATGCCATTCACATTGAGGGATGCTACTACATTGATCATTTTCTAATGTATTTAAACCCGATGGTCGAACACAACAAACATACATAAGAGCCATAAGAAGACAGAACAGATGAAAACAAAAATAGAAAACAAAAGGGTTCATGCTGGAAACGAGCACCGAACACAAAACCCTATAATGTAAAGTGATTGTAAAGAGGGTCCATTCCTAGTGAAGGCCCCCCACAAAAAAACTCCCTGGGCACTCCTGACACCAATCCTCACAAAGAACAGGATATTTTTACCTCCCCAGCTTCACCATGCCCCCCTCTGCATGCATCTTTACATTTTCTCACAAAGATTGCATTACTTAGCCGATCACGTATTTTATAAATTGTTCTTTCAGCTTGTTTCCAGGATTATAATTTAGAACATTTTGATCCACTCTCATAATATCTTCGTTTGGTAAAGAGCATTTTCTTAACTATTTCCTGTGAGGTCGGATCATTCATTACTCCTCCCCACGCTGGTGGGTCCATCTCTCATCGCTGTTCAGCTCTCTGTGTTTTTTGCATCTTCCTTAAGAGTACCTCTTCCTTTCCCGGTGTTCTGAGCATGTGTTTTTTGCTTTTGAAAGTCACCAGAAGAGTCGCGGGGAAAGAGAATCCATGTCTCAGTTTTCTCTTCCTGAGCTCCTCACAGATGTGGTGGAACTTTTGTCGAACCCTGTATGGAATATCCGGGGCAAAGAGGATGTGCTTGTGTCTCCTTTAACTTTTGCTGTCTTCATGACACGTTCCGTCACATGATCTTTAAGAAACCTCATTATCAGGCTGTGGTTTATCAGTTGCTGGCCTTGGCGCCCAGCCGATATGCTCTGTCTATTGTGATGGGAAGGGCCAGAACTCCAGAGCCTACAAGAAGCTCTGAAGTTCTGGTTCTCCAGATATCTTTTATCATCATCATCATCATCATCTTCTCCCTCCGGTAGCCCCATTAGTGTGAGGTTTGGTGTATGTGATATGGACTCTAAA